>ML827355.1:112109-128833 GCA_009831015.1 Picea engelmannii | reverse complement strand
CATTACAGGTACAAAGTTATGATTACTTCAAGTTAGGGTTGTTGACTAATCCAAAACTAGGCATGTGAGATTAAAGAAAAGTTTGATGAAAATGCTAGTCTCTTGTTGTTAAAGTTAAGGAAGGTTTTCATGAATGTGATAGTATACACCAGGTCTATTACATAGCTACAAATAAGATTTGGATGATGAAATTGATGATGGCTTTTGGTTGAGGTGCATGTTGAGTACATGGTTGAGACAAGTAGTTGATGAGTTGGCGCATACATGAGGTGTATAGTTGATGATGTTGGTACATATTGATGAGTAGTTGACACATGATTGATACATATTTGGTACATGGTTGGATGCACTTTGTTTATGGTACAGGTTGATTAGAGGTTGAGGTATAGGTTGATGCATGGTTCAAATTTATTGGTACAGGTTTACACCGATATATCTCATAGTGACAGGTTGACAACGGTTCCATCATTCTACTTCTACTTCAAGGTGGTAGGATAGGGAAAGGACAGGTGTTTGTAGCCACCTTTCAGTTGTAGCTGAATAACATATGGGGTTGTAGCTAGAGAATTGGGGAGTTGTAGCTTCCCTCAGGTTGTATCCTGAGAATCTAGGGGGTTGGAGACTCCTTCTAGTAGCAGCTGGAAAACAATGGAAGTTGTTTCTTCCAATTAATGCAATTCTTCAATACATATAAGAAAAAACATTCCGTGGTTTTTTCTCGATTTTGGTTTCCACGTAGAACACTAGTGTACTGTGTATGTGTATGTTTGTTCATTTGTTCATTTCTTATTTACTCTATATTTATTGGATGATAATTCTTCATTATTATAACACTTGGATTATATGGTTAAAAAGGATTCAATTTCTTTATTACTGATTCAACCCCCCTCTCAGTAATCCAACAAAGCACTCATGTAGAACTAGACCTTTTGATTGGCACATAAGGAATCCATCGCAAAGTGACTGGGCATCTAACCACGAGGGTTAGGATATGTAGTGTGCACACACTACCCATATAGCCCAAGCATAGGAAGCACCTTCAGCCACACAGGTTGGATATCCTGCTTGAAAATATGGGAAAATCACCCTCCCCAAAGGATACATGTCTACTGACCTTGTGCCAGTTCATGCTGACAGGTGCCATAGTCAGTAACATTATTGTAAATGACCACCTTCCACTTCCACTCTCTACAATATACTACCCCAAGAATCACATATGTTACTCATCACTCCCTCTTACAAGGGACATCCTTCTGGACCACACCAATATTGTCTCTAAAGTACACAAACTTCACCATTGAGAGAGGCTTGGTCAACACATCTTCTATCTACTCATCTGTAGTGAGATACTGGAACTTCACTAATCCCTTCTGCACCATATCTCTAATATAATGGTACTTGATATTGATATTCTTGGAATTGTCATGAAATATTAGTTTCTCTGAAAACTTCACACAACTATGTTTGTCGTACCATATACAAGTCGCCTCTAACTCAAGATCAAACAATCCTACAAGAAAATTCTAAAGCCACACTGCTTTGCTTCTCGATGAACATGCTTCAATATACTCTTCCTAAACTATACTAAGTACCACACTAGTCTACCTCCTATTGAAACATGAGATCATATTTGATCCCAAGCTGAAGCAACATCTATATGTACTCTTCTGGTCTTCGACACTACCAACCCAATCTGAATCAATATAGCCTTGCATGCTATCTCATGATCCGAAACATATCTGAGTCCATAGTCAATTGTACCTTTTAGGTATATCAACACATGCTTTGTAGAAACCAAGTGAACACGTCTTGGTTCAACCATATACTGACTCAAAGTGTTCACCGAAAATCATATATCTAGTCTAGTGATCGTCAAATACATCAACAAACCAATCATTTGTTTGTACATAGTGACATCTGCTATATCTGAAGATGTATCACTCAATAAATTCAAGTTCATCACCATTGATGTGGGAATGGATTTACAATCCATTATATCAAATATCTTCAAGTTTTCTACTGCATATTTTCCTTGGCACTAGAAAATATCATCCGGTCTCTGCCACACCTTTAGATCCAAAAAGTAATGCATCATACCTAGTTCTTTTATCTCGAACTTAGATGCAAGATTTTTCTTGCACTATGTGATGAGATTCTTATCCCTTGTTAGAAATAGTTCATTCACATATAATAGTAATATCATTGGTCAACTATCCTCAACCTTGTAGTAAAGGTTGGGATTTTCTTTACTCTTGGTAAAGCCCAAGATCATCAAAAAACTTTCAATTCTATTGTACCATGCCCTAGGTGATTCTTTCAACCCATACAAAGATTTCTTCAACCTATTGTTGGGCCCCAACAACTCCCCCTAAATTTTTACAAAATTTAAAGGGCCTCTATTAGAATCTTGATAATTATAATGAGCTACAGAAGAAACCCTTTCAAATACTTCCTACCCTGACTTGATTTGACACAAACTTAAGACATTCACTATATTATGAGACATTCATTACAAGAGTATATGTCAAAATTTAGAAACGAGCATAGAAATCCCAATTTAAACAAAACATTAATTTTTATCATCTGTTTACTTTCATTTAAATTATGATTACGTGTTCTTTCTTTTGCTCATTAACAAGTTTGACTATTTTGAAAAATGGGTTCAATACTTCATCAAATAATATCTTGGTTGGTTTCTCATTTTCATAAAATCATTTGGTGATATTAATTAATTAATTTTTTTTTCATTTTGCATCTCATTTCAAAATAATAATAATAATAATAATAATAATAATAATAATAATAAAAAGAATTATCTATCATTTGTTTGATTTTGTAAAAAACCAAAATTAATATTTTACTCTTCATTAACTTGAAGCTTATAGAATTTTAAGATAATATTTGAAAGGAAATTATAAACAATGTTTGTTTAGAACTTATAGTTAGTTTAAATTCATTTTTTATTTTGTTGTTCTAGACTTTTTTTTATTCACAATTTTTAGATTATTAATTTATGTTTCTTTTTGTTTCGTAGGTTTCTATTATCAGTTATTTGGTATGGATCTGATCATGACTTGATTTTATTATCTAAATACATTCAAGATGTTTGATCCAAAAATAATATTGGATTGTTGCAAATAAATTTATGAGCAACAACAGGTAAAATTTGGAAATGCATCAAGAACAGAGACACGATTTTGCAGGATTGATTGCAGCCAAACCATAAGGAATTTGAAGAAAACAAATGCATTTAGATTTTGCGGGACTGATTGCATCCAAACTGTGAGATATTTGTGTCTCTTTACGAGACAAATTTCAGGTGGCAGAAATTATTGGTGACGCCCAGAATGTTCATTCATTGTATAAATATAGGAGAAAGTTCAGAGCCATCGACATCCAAGAAATTGAGAGGAGGATTTTTATCCTTTCTTTTTTGTATATTATTTCCTTTGTAAACTTTTTTTCTTTTCAAATGGAGTAACGCATGGTTGGAATCTTTGGGAGAATGGACAAGTATTTTCAAAGAAGAATATCAAATTCCAGGTTGCTTAATGACTTTTGTCCTATGAGTAAATTGGTTTTATTTTCATTATAATATCTTCATATTCTTTGAATAATTGATTATGCATTGATTTAAATTAGATTTATCCTGTTTTATCAATACATGATTAATTGATATCATTTACGTATTAATTTTTTCAATCTTTAAGAGTCTATTATCCCAAATATTCCTTTTGGACAATAGTATGGACATGTGATTTTGAGAAATGATATGGGAAAGCTATTCACCATTGGTTTTAGACCTGTGTGATGCTTATTCCATTATGTTATTTTATTGGCTCAATCTTATGAGATATTATTATGTTTGACACAACTTTGGCCTTGTCATCATATGTTGTTTCATATTGTTAAGTATTTAGATGTTGTCCATAATTTGTTATTCCATTCCGTGATTGTGATCAATTTGTCATTTGATTATTATTGAATTTATTCCTAATGTTAAATGATGGATAAAATCAATACTCAGAATTGAGTTTTCTCTCGTTCTTAGTTATTGATTATCATAAGATCACATGATATTTAATTAGTCATCATTTTGCTGCTATATTGTCACTCCAACACATCAAACACTTCTTTGAATTTATTCTGGAAGTACTAGTATTATTCTATCACAGGTTTCCCTCATAAGCATGACAAGAAGGAGCTGAGATAACACAAAAATATAATACTAGTTTCATTGATCAACTATAGGTTAGTCTATGTGTTATTTAGCTAAATTATTTATTAATGAAATGATGATTGCATAAATTAGCTTTGAATGTTTATGTATCATTGCTTCAATTTTATTTTCTTAGTATTAATTAGTTTAAAATATTTAAATATCCTAAAAGAAGACAAAAATATTTATGTTCTTACTTTATCTTATTTTGAAACATTATTATGAGCATTCATTTTCACAAGATTTCAAGTAAACCTTGTAAACTGTATATAGATTGTTTATAATTATTTGTATATTCAGATTTCTTTTTAATAAACATTAGTAAGTAATATATCATTTGTTAGAATCATATCTTTAGATTAGTTTATTTATTTTACTGTTTTTAAAACTTTAGTTGGTCAATGGATCCATTAAATCCATCGGGTCATTTTATTCCAAACGACTTGGTTTATTTAGACAACCCCAATTTGGATTTGATCTTCCAGTTGACGGTGTGTCATTTAAGCCTGTCAACAAATGGCACTAGAAGGAGAGTTGAGGTAAATTTAATGATTAATTTTTTCACCCCTCATCCTTTCATAATTCCATATTTATAAATAATTCTTTTGTGTCATATCATAATGCACTACAAGGCAAGTTAGATGGCAAGTTAACTATTTGATCCAGATTTATGCAGGAACACAATGAAATAAAAAAATACACATAAACAAAGAGATGCAACGGAAGTAAAACTTCATTTCATTAACAACAAATGACTAAAATATGCTTACAGACAGAATGAAAATAAAATAGCTCGGGTGCTGGTAGCTTATCTCTGAGAAGAGATGTGGCGGCTACTGGCCTATGAACTCTGTGTTACAATGAGGCTTGAAGGCCTATATATTTTTAATAAATAATGGAAAACCCTAAACATCCAAAAACCTAACCCTAGGAGATGAAACACCAAAATATGGGCCCCGTTGGGGTAAATTGGTACATCAATTTTCTGGGGTCATAACTTTGGCATACTATCTCCATTTGATGCACATGATAAATAGTTAGAAATATCTATCCGAGGAATACACTATTGACAGTGAATATCGAGTTTAAAACAAACCCATATGCAGCGGAGCATGAATGCCCAAAAAATGTCGTTTAGGGATTCAGAATGGCTCTAGAAGTTCAGGACACGAAAAACTGCTAAAAATAGTAAATTGTGATACAATTAAGGAAACTGAAAAACCAAAAGAAACAATGGTGTGGTCCAAGTGGAATGGGTGGGTGGCCACCAATATCTACCTAGATCATTCCTCCCCCCTTAGGAAGAAATGGTCCCCATTGCGTTGAGTTCCTTCATGAGATGAGGAAACTTTTGCTGAACTTGGTCCTTGGTGAGCCACTTTCCCTGGTGAAGGAGTTGGCTTGCTTTGACAACTCAATATAGCTAGATCCTCTATTGGCCAATGTTATTTATCTATGTGTCCATAATCCAATCAGTTGTGGCTTGTTCCATGCAATTTGGTTTTAACTCTGTTGGTGTGAGTTGTTCGACCATGTCCGATGTGTCCAGTAGAGGTGGAAAGTAGGGTTGAAGGTAGTCCACATTGAACACTAGGTGCAGACCAAGGAATGGTGGAATACTGAGCTCAAAGGAATTGTCCCCTAAAACCTTGGTGATGGTGTATGACCCATATCAGAGTGAATGAATCTTGCGGTAGTGTCCAACAAGATGCTCCTTTTGAAAATGAAGCCACACTTTGTCGCCCACCTGGAAGTTGTGTGGCACTCAATGTTGATCATGCCACTTCTTTTACTTAGAATTGGCTATGTCCAATATGTCATGAACCTGTTGGAGGATTTGATGAATGCACTCAATCAAGTCATTTGCCTTGTCAGCTTCAGACTGGACATGGGTTGAATTTGCCTGAGTAGCTACAAATGGCATGGCTATGTCAATGGGACATAATGTCTAGAATCCCAATCCCACCTGAAAGGGGCTTTGGTTGGTTGAGCTATGGAGATCTTGGTTGTAGCTGTGTTATAGATGGGGGAGGACCTCATCCCATGTGCGTGGATGCTTTGAGTTGTATATGTGTAGAATGTGTATAATCATCCAGTTGACAACTTCTGTTTGGCCATCCATTTGTCGATGGAAAGCTGTGGACTTGGTGAGCTTGTTGTCCAGCATAAACTAGAGGCTGGACCAAAATGTACTAAGGAACCTGTTGTCCCGATATGAGATGATAGACTGTGGGATCCCAAAGTGTACCCACATTCGTTCAAAGAATATTTTAGCAGTGGCTTCTGTTGTGATATTCTTCTTGCAGGCCATCATAATGGACATCTTCTAGAAACTATCGAAGACCACAAAAACACAGTCATTTCCATGCTTAGTAGAAGGAAGGACCGACATGTAATCCATGGAGATGGATTCCCAAGGTCGACTAGGGGTGGGCAGTGGATTATAGAGGCATTTCTTCTTGATGGTTGGTTTGGCAATGGCACAAGAAGTGTAGGAATTGATGTACTTCCCGACATCCTATCAAAGGTTCTACCAATAGAAATACTTTTGTAGTACTGCCATGATTTTCTTGACCCCAAAATGCCCAACGACCCGACTGTAGTGCGCCTCCTAAATCATATTGGCACGCTCGCTTGAAGGAACACAAAAATGTACCAGGGACATAGCAGGGCATCCTGGAGGTGAAAATTAGGAACTTTCTTACCCTCCAAGAGCGTATTGTATGTGTGGCCGAATTATGGATCAATTTTGTAGAGAAGTGACCAATCAAAAGTCTTGTGCCCACAAGATTTCAGCACCGTGGTTAGCGCCATGATAGGGGGTCGGTTGAGGCAATCTGCAACATTATTGGTGTTTCCTTTCTTGTACTTAATGTTCAAATGAAACTATTTCAGGTATGTGGACCACTTCTGATGGCGATCGTTCTGCAACTTCCCTTGTGTCTGTATGAACTGAAAGGGTTGGTGGTCTGTGTGGATGACCGTTTCCTTTCCCAAAATGTAATGCTTCCATTGTCGGTAAGCCTACATAATGGAATACATCTCTTTTTCATAAGTGGGATACTTTCAGACTATTTCGAAAAGTGTCTCACTATGATATGCCACTAGATGTCCCTATTGAGTAAGGACTACCCCAATAGCATATTCAAAGGCATATGTCTCGATCTCAAATGGTTGTTGAAAGTCTGGTAATGTGAGCACTGGTGCAGAGCAGAGATGATTCTTCAAATCGTCGAATGCCTTCTGTTGAGATTCAGACCAAAAGAATTTTGTTTTATCTCCTCCCTTGGTGACTTGACTCAAGGGCCAAGTGATATGATAGAATCCCAACACAAACCTACAGTAGAAATTGGCAAGACCCAAAAATCTGCAGAGCTCTATTAGGGTGGTTGGGGCTGGCCAATCCTGAATGAATTGAATCTTGTCTGGATCAACATGCACCCCCCTCTCATCAATAATGTATCTCAAATACTAAACCTGGTTCATGCCATAAGTGCACTTCTCCAAATTGTCACACAACTTGTGTTGTCGTAGTGTTTGGAGGACTTGGCGGATGTGGTGGAGGTGCTCTTCCCAAGTCTGGTTGAATATCAGAATGTCATCCAAGTAAAACACTACAAATGAGTTGGTGAATGGCTGCAAGATGTCAACCATTAGTCTCATGAAGGTTGCAGGGGCATTCATCAACTTGAAAGGCACGACAAACCATTCGAAAAGGTCCTCCTTGGATTTGAAGGTATTCTTCCACACATCAGAGGGTTCAATTGGTACCTGGTGATACCCAGACTTCAAGTCGATCTTGCTGAAATATTTTTCCCCATTGATTTGGTCTAGAATGTCATCAATCCATCGGATTGGGTACCTATTCTAGATAATGATCTTGTTCATTGCCCGATAGTCAATGCAGAGTCTCCAAGTCCAATCCTTCTTCTACACCATCATGATCGGGCTCCCACAGAGTGATGAACTCAGCTGGATGTGACCTTTTTGCAATAGCTCCTAAATCTGCCTCTTCATTTCGTCATTCTCCAGAATAGAGAGTTGATAGATTGGTCCATTGGGCAGTGACGCACCTGGGGTCAGATTGATGGGGTTCTTGACCTGATAGTGTAGAGGAACCCTTGCGAGGGAGGTGAATATGTCCTCGTACTCTTCCATGACCTTATCCATCTGTTTATGTCGTGCAGAGGGGCCCTATATAGAGGTCATGGTTGCAACATTCTTCTTTCCTTGAGGGAAGATCATCCAAAAAAAAAATTTCATGGTTTTGGCAATGAGCTTACTACTTTTTTTTGCAGTAACCAAAGAGATGGTTGTAGGCGATGATATTTTTGGTATCCGGTACAACTTATTTCCCAAAGTAATAATAATAGCAGAAATCCTATACTCATACACAACATGTCACTTCCACAAGTATGGATTGCCTAATAATACATCAGAAAAATTAAGAGGAGCAATGTCACATAATACCTCATCCGTGAAGGGCTTGATTTTGTAGGGAAGGTGACATTTTTGGCTTACGCGGAGGTCCTGTCCTTGGTGCAGCCACCCAATGGTGTATGGTTGTGGGTGTGTTATGGTTGTCAAGACTAACCATTTCATGACCTCTACTAAGATGAGGTTATTCTGGCTCTCATTGTCGACAATGAACTGCAACGGGAAACCCTTTACACACATCTGTGAATGGAAGAGGCACTTCGAATCCTATGGATCTTCTGGTTCCTTCTTCTAGATCTTCATGGTTGAACCGGTGGCATTGGGCTCCGCATTGATAATATGCTTCCCCCTTTCATTCCCCTTATCGAGTTCTGATTCAGAGTTGGATCCTTCATCCCATTCAGAAGCCTTCAAATCAGCTACTAGTGACTTCTTGGCTTGACACTCATTTGTGTTGTTAATGGAGCTCTTATGGAACTCACACCACTTCCCCGTGTCCTTTTTTGGTTTCGTGATGTTGTTATTTTCTTATGGATTTGGTGGGTTGTCCTAGGCTGCCCCGTCTTAGCTTGGTCCTTTGTTCATAGGTTTAGAGGTACCTTTCCCTTGTTTTTGATACGTGGACCCAAAGTCTCACTTCTTCTGTTTGAACTTTTGCTCAATCTTGGAAGCATACCAGTATGTCGCACCAAGTGAGGAGATTTCGAGGAACTCCATTTCCTCTTGAATGTATCTATGAAGATAACTAACACTAAATGTTTCTTCTAATATTTGATACCCAACTTTGTGCATAGGGTATGGAACAATTTTTTCATCTTAGGCACATATTGGTCCCTTTGTTGTTGCAGCGTAGTCCATTGTATGTATTTGTCCTCATAGCTCCCCATAGGATAATATTGTTCCTTGATGGCGTCTCGAAAATAATTCCAAGTGGGTGCGATCAAGAATAGATAGGGTTCCCCCTCACTCTATTTCTCTCGATAGGTTTCCCGCCAGTCCTTGACATGGGCGGCGACTTTCAGGAGTGCAAAAATAATCCTTTCTCAGTCGAAAAAGTCATGAACCGAGAAATATCCTTCTAGCAGATTCAACCATCTATCAGCACCATATGCATCTATTTAGCCCTCAAATATGGGAATGTCAAAGTTTACTTGTACCTTAAAAGGAGTGGCACCTCTAGAGTGGTTGTTGGATGTAGATGCGCTTCCAGTTGGTAGTCATTGAAGGATCTAGGCAAAGTTTTCCATCGTCACATTCCATTGTTTCTTAAGGGCCTCCTTGAGAAATAATTTGATAGGATCTCCTGCTCCCTCATCTTTCTTTTCGTCCCCCATGGGTGGTCATTAGGGTTTGTGAGGCTGATCTTGCAGTGGTTCAACCAGATCAATGTATAACTCCTTATACCTCGACCTCATTGGGTACATACAAAGGAGGATCAAGAAAGAGAAAACTGCTCTAATACCACTGATCCAAATTTATACAGGAACACAATGAAATACATAAATACACATAAACGTAGAGATGCATCGAAAGTAAAACTTCATTTCATTAACAACAAATGACTGAAATATGCTTACAGATAGAACGGAAATAAAATAGCTTGGGCACTGGTAGCTTATCTATGAGAAGTGATGTGGTGGCTATTGGCCTATGAAATCTGTGTTACAATGAGGCTCAAAGGCCTATATATTATTGATAAACAATGGAAAACCCTAAACATCCAAAAACCTAACCCTAATTCATGAAACCCCAAAATATGGGCCCCATTGGGGTAAATTGGTACATCAATTTCCCAGGTTCATAACTTTGGCATACTATCTCCATTTGATGCACATGATACATTGTTAGAAACATCCATATGAGGAATATACTGCTAACAACTAATATTGAGTCTGAAACAAACTCATATTTGTCGAAGCATGAATGCCCAAAAAACATCGTTTAGGGCCTCAAAATGGCTCCAGAAGTTTAGGACCCGAAAAAATGCTAAAAATAGTAAATTGTGCTACAATTAAGGAAACTTAAAAACATAAAGAAACAATGTTGTGGATCCAAGTGAAATAGGCGGGTGGCCACCAATATCCACCTGGTTCACTATTTGGAGTCAATTTATTAATTTTTCATGGCTCCTGTCCAGATCATTGTGTTGGAACATGCTTTCAATGTCTCATTACTAGTTATTCCCAACAAGACAGTTGATCTTCTTTTAGAACTCACCTTTGATGGTGAAGGGAACACATCTGTAGTAGACCATATTCCTAATTTTTTTATAAATGTTTAAAACATAATATCATTGACCCTAACGTTATATGCAGATTGTTCGCTCTCACTTTTCGAGGCCAGGTTAAATATTGGTTTGAATCTTTTTTGACTAATTTGATTCATTGTTTGTTTGAGTTTGTAATTGAGTTGTTATCATATTTTAACAATTATGATTATGATGAATTAAGTGAAGAATTATGTTTCTTAAGGAAATAAAATGATGAATCATTCAATGATTTTGCAATTAGGTTCATACATGTTTGTACTAGATTCCCTTTGAAAGAAATGCCTCTTATTAATGAATGGTTTGAATATCTCGTTTCTCTCTCAGACAAGCAAGATCAATTAATTGTTAACCAATCTGAATTAAGAACTAATACTCAATCTCAAGATGGTTTAAAATTTCACGATGATGTTGAAGTCATTAAGGCACCACATTTTTTGTCAAATTCCTTCATTTTAGTAGATCAAGAGAAGAATGACATTTTACAAGATGTACTTTCCACTTCTGATGTTTCTTTGTCAATAATGTCTTCTTCTATCAAGGAGGGAACTTTGAATTTAAAAGGAGACCGTGGTCAAACTCTCCAAGATATTACAATTTTTTTTGAAGTAAAAGAGATGGAATGTGAATTTGGTAATATTGTTGTCAGTAAAACTTCCCCTCACTCATGTGAACATGTTCAAGATCAATTAGTGGGAGATGAAAACATTTGTCAAACTAGTAATGAATCATCTAATTCTGGTAATTTTCTCTCACATTCACCCTTTTAAGATGAACATAATTTGGTCTTGGAAAATATCTCATGTTGTTTAAAAGAACATATGATGAGAGATGATCTGTTTATTCAAGGAGAGGGAACAAAACCATAATTCGAAACACATATACCTATCATTTCAAGAGATGCATTTCATCTCCTCAATTCTTCTACATATTAGTCCTTGTACCCTGATATTTTTGATCATCATGTTATGCAATCATGTGTTCCAGATCACTTTGGAATGAATTATGAATTATATAATCAGGTACAAATTAATATAGATTACCAAATAGAAGATAAAGAGGAAAATAATTCTCCTCATGAACATATTAATTCTTATTTCCATCAATTATCTGTGGGTAAATCAAGAAATGATTTGAAAGAGTCTCAAGTTGCATCTTCCATTTATTCATCTCAATTTGTGTTTAAAGAAAGATCTAAATTTTTCCATGATCAATTATTTGAGGTTGAAAAGTATAATCAACCAAATACTATTACCAATGATGATTATTCAAAAATGTTGGTTTTTCCATTTAGTTCACCTAAAATAGTTAATCTTGAAGTATTCGAGCTCAGTGAAAAGTTTCAAGAGAATGGGACACTTCTTTTTCGATCAAAAATCACGATAAGTTCTTGTAATCTTGATCTGACCTTTTTACAAGATTCTTTCCATGATAATATAATACTTTATTCTCATCAGGAATATTATTCGTATGTGAATTCTTTCAAGAAATCCCATGTTAGTAATTGCATGTATTATGATAGGATTGCAGATTGGTTGGAGTATTCATATCTCGAAAAGTTTACAGGGAATGGTAAGATTATCTTCACCTTATTTAGAGATCAAGGAGGTAACTTTGACACACTCATTTTATATCCTTCAGATGGAGAAAATATGGAATGAAAGGAAAATTTTCGGGAGGATGTGGCACTTCAGCCTAGGTGAATGGTTATGTCATGTCCCCATAACTCTCAAAAGCTTCACAATCTCTTTTTTTCATGTTTTTGTGACCCATATAATGAAAAAATTGTAGAATGGCTAGAGGATTCATACAGAAAGAATGTTCAAGAGAATGGTAAGGTCATGCTTGCTTTGTTTTTAAATGATGATGATAAAGGTAAGTATGATGTATTTTTTTCATATTTCGATATACTACCATTCTTGTTACTAATAATTGATTTTGTTTTCATTGAAGAACTGTAGTTACTTCGATGGCTACATTGGAAGCATGACTTCACTTAGTATTTTGATTTGTTTAGTAGTTGGAGTAGGTTTAAGAGTAGGTTTTTGTTAGTTTTCTTTCTCAATGTTTCTTTGTGTAATAATGAAGTTATGAACACAAGCGGGTACACGAAGAGAACCATAATATGAATGTTGTCAAGGAAGTCCACTTTAATGATTTTCTCTCTTCTTTTCAATGAATATTTCTATTCAAAAACACATTATCGTCATGGAAATTTTAAAATGAAAAGTAAAGAGATAAGTAGCATTGTACTCATATTAATAAGGATTTTTATATTTTCTTTTAGTCTATTTTATTTTTAATAATAATGCTTGATCAAAGTAACATCTCATACATCACTATATTAAGAGAAGAACTTGCTCGCACATGATATTTTATACGATTTAGTTCTTCCTTTATTTTTCAGTGAAATGCTCATCGATCCCAATGCTTGGCTTTATCTTTGGCCAAAATTGTTTCTAAAAGTGTGATTTTGCTATTTTGATTTTGTTTTATTTTTTTATTTTTATGCACTTCCGATTTTGGATTTCATTAATAAAATCTGATTTGGTTTGTTGTGTGTTTTTTTCCTTGCTTTGATTGAATTTTCTTCTTGTCTATCTTTTTGAACCATTATATTGTTGATCCAAGAGAAATCGTCACAAGGAAGCATTCATTTCAAGACTTTTGTTTTTAAAGCAATTTGAAATATTTCAAAGAGGTCATGATATTAAGAAATAGCTCAGACAATTGATTTTTAAGTCAATTGTCACTTTCGTTTTATCCTGAAATTGCCTTTGCCAGAGTATTACACCAGATATATGGTTTAAATATTTGAGAATTATGATGATATTTAAACTTTTTACGCCGTCCATATTCTTGAGGAGTCACTTTTAAGTGCTTCCCAATTTTCTAGATGATTTCTTAAAGGAAATATAAAATCTCTAAACCATGATAAAAATTCCAGTTTTGAAAGAAAATAAATAACATGATAAACTATTCACCTGTATTGCAATTAACCTCCAGTATCACCTCACTCTCTTTGTCATCAAGAATTATATAATTGTATTATTATTTAAAAGTGGCATAAGAGGGCTGGAAGCACTTAAGTGTGGGAAATGTATGTAAACCCTTCGGGTACTGAACAAGCTCGCTGGCAATGGGTAAATGCAGACATGATACCAAGACAACTTCGTTGGGGTACTAAACAAGCATGTTGGTAGCGAATCAATGTTGGGTTGAGAGGTAGCATATATATGTTTTTAAATTAACTTTTATGGAAGTATACATCATGTGAATATAACTATTGGATAGGATTAAAGCATTTGAGTGGGTTAAATGACATCCCTGTCGAGGCTATGGATGCCTACTGGAAACAATGGCTCTATTAACGATATTGAAGTTATTTTATAAACATCGTGACTCTTTGATTAAGACATTATTTCAAGTTACAATCCCCTGCAAAGAAAATTCTGTTGTCTGGTTATAACATTGAGCTTATCCTAATACTATGTGGTCTCATAGTGAATTTATTTCAGGGAGCTTAAATCCTTTTTCAAGTCTTATTCTTTTATTCCTCAGATGAAATATTACCAGATCAGAGATAATTGCTTCACCCAGTAAGTCGCCATTTGTTGGGCCCCAACAACTCCCTCTAAATTCTTACAAAATTTAAAGGGCCCCCATTAGAATCTTGATAATTATAATGAACTACATAATCAACATTTTTAAATAGTTCCATACCTTAGCTTTCTTTGAGACAAAATTAATACATTCACTATAATATGAGACATCCATTACAAGAGTATATGTCAAAATTTAGAAACGAGCATAACAATATCAATTTAAGCAACAACGCTAATTTTTATCAATTGTTTACTTTAGTTTAAATTATGATTATGTGTTCTTTCTTTTTCTCATTAGCAAGTTTGAATATTTTGAATAATGGGTTCAATAATTCATCAAATAATATTGTGGTTGGTTTCTCATTTTCATAAAATCATTTGGTGATATTAATTAATTAAATTCTTTTTTCATTTGTATCACATTTCAAAATAAAAATAATAATAAAAAAAGAATTATCTATCATTTGTTTGATTTTGTTAAAAACCAAAATTATTTTTTTTCTCTTCTCCATTAACTTGAAGCTTCTAGAATTTTAAGATAATATTTGAAAGGAAAATATAAACAATGTTTTTTTAGAACTTATAGTTAGTTTAAATTCATTTTTTATTTTATTGTTCTAGATTTTGTTTTATTCACAATTTTTAGGTTTATTTTTGTTTCACAGGTTTCTATTATCAATTATTTGGTATAGATCTGATCATGGCTTGATTTTATTATCTAAATACGTTCAAGATGATTGGTCCAAAAATAATATTGGATTGTTGCAAATAAATTTATGAGCAACAATAGATAAAATCTGGAAATGCGTTAAGAACAAAAACACGATTTTGCGGTACTGATTTCAGCCAAACCGTGAGGAATTAGAAGAAACAGTTGAAAACCCATCTCCCAAATGGACCCATTTATCTTCCATGAATAAATTTTCCCAAAACAATGCACAATTTGAAATATATTTGTGTCTCTTTACGAGACAAATTTCAGGTGGCGAAAATTATTAGTGACTCCCAAACTGTTCATTCATTGTATAAATATATGAGAAAGTTCCGAGCCATGGACATCCAGGAAATTGAGAGGAGGATTTTCATCCTTTCTATTTTGTATATTATTTCTTTTGTAAACTTTTTTCTTTTCAAATGGAGTAACAGATGGTTGGAATCTTTTGGAGAATGGACGAGTATTTTCAAAGAAGAATATGAAATTCCAGGTTGCTTAATGACTTTTGTCCTGTGAGTAAAATGGTTCTATTTTCATTATAATATCTTCATATTCTTTGAATAATTGATTATGCATTGATTTAAATTAACTTTAACCTATTTTATCAATACATGGTTAATTGCTATCATTTATGTATTAATTTTTTCAATTTTTAAATGTCTATTATCCCAAAGATTCATTTTGGACAACAACATGGACATGTGATTTTGAGAAATGATATGGGAAAGCTATTGACCATTGGCTTTAGAATTGTGTGATTCTTATTCCATTATGCTATTTTATTCACTCAGTATTATGAGATATTATTATGTTTGATGCAGCTTTAGCCTTGTCATCATATGGTGTTTCATATTGCTAAGTATTTAGATGTTGTCCATAATTTTTTATTCCATTCTGTATATGTTATCAATTTGTCATTTGATTATTATTGAATTTACTTATAATGTTAACTGATGAATGAAATCAATACTCCTAATTGAGTTTTCTCTCGTTCTTAGTTATTGATTATCATAACATCACATGATTTTTAATCAGTCATCATTTTGCTGCTATATTCTCACTCCAACACATCAAACACTTCTTTGAATTTATTCTGGAAGTACTAGTATTATTCTGTCACAGGTATCCCTCACAAGCAGGACAAGAAGGAGCTCAGAGAACACATAAAGATAATACCAGTTTCGTTGATCAGCTACAGGTTAGTCTCTGTGTTATTTAGTTAAATTATTTATTAATGAAACGATGATTACATAAATTATCTTTGACTGTTTATGTATCGTTGTCTCAATTTTATTTTATTAGTATTAATTAATTTAAAATATTTAAACATTCGAAAAGAAGACAAAAAGATTTATGTTCTTACTTTATCTTATTTTGAAACATTATTATGAACATTAATTTTCACAAGATTTCAAGTAAACCTTGTAAACTGTATACAGATTCTTTATAATCATTTGTATATTCATGTTTCTTTTTAATAAA
>ML827355.1:45608-95055 GCA_009831015.1 Picea engelmannii | reverse complement strand
AGGAAGATACAATCCTCCAATATCAAGAGATATTTGAACTCTCCATCATTGCCCCTTCCTTCCACCCAAGAATATATGAAAGATAATAAAACTTTACATTAAATCATCACCATCAACCAATCATCACATAGAACCTGATAATGCTTCTTGAGACTTCTTCAACTTATGCAATTCTTCAATTCTTGGAGTAATCATATCTTGTAGATAATATTATTCAATGTGTTCTCTAAAATGCCTCCAATTTTCACTCCTTGAATCCTCCAAAAAGAGGTTATAGAAAGAATGGTAGACTTTATTCAATTTTGGTCTATTCATAAGACCCAAATTGTACAGCATGCCCCACACTCAATATTTAACATCCAATTCTAAAACTCACACTCAAGAAACTAAAGTCCATGCTATTTCCAATGGAAGTTGTCCCACTTCATTTGAATTATGTATGAAGATGCTATGATTGTTTTACCCGGAAAACCTGTTTATTGACTAGCTTAAGGACTAGTCACAAACCCTATCTTCCACAGAGTGTATCTCCATAATTATAGCGAATAAAGAGTTGAAATTTTTACCAGAGGTACCTTGATATGTATTCTCAATACCATAGAGATTTCACCATCTGAATCGTTCTACAAAAAATATTGTAACAAAAATGGTAAGATGACCTGAAAAATAACATACCTTAGAACACATCACCAAAAGACTTCATCCTCCGTTGAAATGCGGCCTTTTTTTACTTCTTATTCACTCTGAAATTTGACTTGTATCAAATGAATGTATAATGATGTTTATTTATACCATTTATGTCACTTCCTTTTAACATTAGGGCCGACCTGACACTTTCTTATTTTGTAATTTTTTTCTTTAATTATCTTCAGGGCCTACATGTACAATTCACTTTGTCATCTTCAAAAATTCATTTCTCCTCAACCATGAGGATCCACATGATGTGTCACATACCACTGGAAACAACATGATGTATACTATACATCCATGGCTTTTATATCTGCATGTGCATTTTCCTTCATGTCCAAATACCTTCATCAATATTGCGCTCCAAAACCCATGATTGGGGTTGACATCAATGACAACAACCAATCTTCCAATAGTAATGACATTTCAAATTCATTCTCATTATCCTTTGCAAATTTATGGCTTAACCTATTATCATCACTACGAAAAATAATATCATCAACATAAAATTCAATTAATAAAATACTATCTTGACTTACCTTGATGTACAGGTTGTTGTCTGCACTTCCTTTCCTAAACCCTGTCTATTTTAAATATTTATCCAGTCTATAGTACCATGCTCTAGGAGTAGTCTATTTAGACCATACAAGGCCTTCTTTAATTTACACAAATAATCTATGTTCTCTGAAAACTAAAATAATTCTGGTTGTTGTTCAAGTTCCCCATTTAGAATAGTTGATTTTAAGTCCATTTGATACACTTTAATATTTTTGGAGCATGCATAAGTTAAAAGCAATCGGATTGCTTCCATTCTGGCAACTGGGGAAAATGTCTCCTCAAAGTGGATTCCTTCAACCTGTGCATATCCTTTACATACCAATCTATCTTTGTTTCTTGTAACCTGTCCATATTCATTCAATTTATTCATATATACCCACTTTGTGTCGATCACATTCTTATCCTTTGGTCTTGGAACCAATTACCATGTATTATTTTTCTCTATTTGATCAAATTCTTCATCGATGGCCTTATTCCAAAATTTATCCTGGTTGGCTTCTTCAAAACAGGTTGGTTCAATTGTAGATGAGAGTGCTAGGTGCATTTGTTCTGGTGAACATATTTTTCTTCTAGTCTCAACTCATGCATCTTTATTTTCAATAATATGATATGAAGGATGATTCTTTTGTACTCATCTACTAGGTGTTTTTGGAGGCACTTTTTTAACTTGATCTTCTTCTTCTATCGAATCTTCTTCATCTTCCCCTTCTACTTGTTTTTCATCTTCTGCTTCTTCTTTGTAAAATTGTTCAATTGATCATTTTCTTCTTCCTTTAATTCTTGCCTACATGTTTCATAAATTGTTACGTTGATGCTTTCCACAACTTTGTTCAATCTCAGATTGTGGAACTTGTATTATTTCCTTGTACTTGAGTGACCAAAAAGTACTCCTTTGTCCACACAAGAGTCAAACTTTCACATTCTTCCATCTTCGCTTTTGATGTAGCATTTCCTCCCAAAAACTGTAAAGTGCTTCACATTTTTTGGTCTTCCTTTCCATAGCTCGTAGGGAGTTTTGTCGGTGTTTTTTATGAGAATTACTCTATTTTGAATATGAATTGTTGCATGCACTGCCTGTCTCCAAAAAATATCTTCCAATTTGGAATCCATTAGCATTGTTCGAGCCATTTTCTGTACTATCTTGTTCTTTCTCTCGACAATTCCATTCTATTTAGGTGTCCTAGCAATGGAGATTTTCTTTTTTATTCCATGACTGTTGAAGTAGTCCATAAATTTATTTGAAGTGAACTTTCCTCCATTATCAAATCTCAAGAATTTAATTTTTGAATCCATTTCATTTTCAACCATTTCCTTGTAGATCTTGAAGTTTTCAAAAGCTTCTGACTTATTATTGAGAAAGAAAATTGTAGTCATTCTTGTATAATCATCAACCAATAACATAAAGTATTTCTCACCTTTTAAACCCTTTGTTGTAGTTGGTCCAAACATATCAGTATGCACAATTTCCAGTGGTATTGTCATTGAATATTCCTTTGATTTGAATTCGGTCTTTGTTTTCTTTCCTTGTTGACAATGCTTGCATAAAGTGTTAGTTGGTTTTGTGATTTGGGGAATTCCTCTTACTGCTTCTCTTTTGTTGACTATGAAAAGGTTATAGAAATGTATGTGACCCATTCTTATGTTCCAAGGCCAACTTTCATCTTATTTTCATAGAAAACACTTTTCATTTCCAATTTCACTTAACACATATATGTTTCTTGAAGTTCTTGCAACGATAGCAATCAATTGTCCTGAACCTTCTTTTATCATCTCACACTTTTGTGAATCGAAAGTAAATTTATGACCTTGGTCACACATTTGACTCACACTAGTAATATTATGTTTCATATCTTCTACTAGTAGAATGTTTTCTTCCTTCGTATTCTTATTCCCAATTCTGACTGTTCATTTTCCAATGATTTTAGCCGAAACATCATTTCTGAAGGAGACTGATCCATCTCTTTCCTTTATTAAAGTAAGAAACATGTCTCTATTACATGTCATGTGTTTTGAACAGCCACTGTAACCATTTTTCTTTTGATTAGATTGTAGATCAAGTGTGCATTCTTCATTGCTATACTGATTTTTCTTTCTTATCCATGTCCTTTTCTGAGGTTCATGTCTATAAAGGTTGTTATTCAGTTTTGGTTCTCTAAGATGGACTGTCATTCTGTAATCTTTGGTCATGTGTCCAAAGTTGTTACATTTGTAACATTCCACTTAAGTGCTCAAGGATTCAAACATATTGTAGCTTATTCTTTGTGTTTCACTAGATCTTCTTGGATAACCCTTTTGTGTATGGCATTCAAATTTGTTTTTGTTCCTGTTGTTAGCTCTGCAATTCACAACTTTATATCTAAATTATTACATGCATAACATAAACCAAAAAATATAGTTTGATACCTAGGAGTTGAAGATATTTTGAAAGGAGGTACTCTTATGAATTATTCTTCTTCCCGAGGCCTATTTTTTGGTTGGTGATTCTGAAATATGAATCTTTTCAGTGGAGTGTCCCTATAATCTTCCTTGTATATCTTCCTATCCCCTTTGATTATTTCTGCATAGATTTTTGGATATGTTTCTTACTCATTTTTTTTGGAGCTTGTTCCTTTTTTTGTCCGATTGTATCCAAGTCTGGACTTGTCATGGTGAGGTTTTTGACTACTAATAATGTCATCCAAAACTTTTGAGTTGTTCTACATATTTTTCTTTTGAAGATCCTTTCTTAATGTGAGAATATTTGCTTCCAAATTTCCAATGATCCCGTCTTTTTATTCTAGTTGTTCTTTGAGTGTTTCTTCAATTATTTTATCTTCTTCTATTTGAACCTTCAAATTTGTGATAATTTTTTCTAGTTCTTGAGTGTCTTCTTTCTTGTCTAGTTTCGCTTGTATTTTCTTATTTTTCTTCTTTTCTCTTCTGATAACTTCTATGGCACACATCAATTCTTCTCATTAGTCAACTTTTGTCTCTTCATATTCTTCTTTGGCTTCTTGTGTTCTTCTTCAGAGCCTTCTTTGTCAGAGTCTTCTACTTCCATGAATAGAACTATTTTTGTCTCACTGTCACCGACTTCATCTTCATATGATGATGAGATGTCTTCTTTGGTGCATAAGTTTTTCTTGAAAACTTTCTTTGTGGTTCCTTTTCCTTTATATGCTTGTTTATTATTTGAGTAACCTTCATCATTTATTTTTTTCTTATGAGGACATTTTTTAGCAAAATGACCAATACCATCACAATTAAAACAAATCAAAGGAAGCTTACCTCTATACCTACCGTTGGTTCCCTAGTTCAATATTTTGACAAAGTTGTCCACTTCTTAGTCATCTTCCGAAACGTCACTATTGTTGCTAAGTTCTTTTTCTTTTTTCTTTGAATTTCTGGATTCTTTGAAGGTTTCTTCTTTTATATCTGGATTTTCCTTTTTAGTTCTCATTTCATATGATGTGAAGATTCCATGTAATTTGTCCATGCTCGAGTTCAGATATTTTCTTTCTTCTAGTGTTAATATCTTAGGCTCAAATCTCATAGGAAGAGATCTTAGTACCTTTTGAACAATTACATATTCTTCTATTTCTTCTCCCAATCCTATGATTGCATTTACTGTTTCATCAACTCGTAAAAGGTAAGATGTAATATTCTCATCTTTATTCATCTTAAGTTGTTCGAACTGACCTCTATAAGTTTGAAGCCTTGTTTCTTTGACTTTTGAATCTCCTTCATAAATATTTCGAAGTTTGTCCCAAATTTCTTTAGATGATTTACAATGTGCAACTTTGGTGAATACAGTTTCACTAAGACCATTCAGAAGTGAATTTGTGGCTTTGGAATTATTCTGACTGAGTTTCACTACTTTGTCATTTGTTGGCGAAATTGTTGGTACTGTGTATCCATCTACAATTGATTGCCAAATTTTAAATCCTTGTAACTACATATATGTCTTCATCCATATGCTCTAAAATTCATAATGTTTTCCATCAAACTGTGATATTCCATATTTATACAAGTTGTTTCTCTCCATGATCTTCCTTTTAGTGGTTAAACTGATTTTTGAATGAACTCGCTCTGATACAAATTGTTGGATTACTGAGAGGGGGGGGTGAATTAGTAATGGAGAAATAATAATCATTTTTCTCCAAAAATTCAAGTGTTATATCAATGTAGCATTATCATCCAATAGTTACAGACCAAATAAACAATGAACAAATGAGAAATCACACATACACAATACACTAGTGTTTTTATGTGGAAACCCAAAGCGAGAGAAAACCAAAGAATGTTTTTTCTTATGTCTTGAAGAATTACATTCATTGGAAGCACAAACTTCCTTTGTTTTCCAGCTGCAACTGGAAGGAGGCTCCAACCCGCTATTTTCTCAAGCTACAACTTGGCAGAAGCTTCAACTTCTCAATTCTTTGGCTACAACCAGAAGGAGGCTACAACCCCCTAAGTTATCTGGCTACAACCACTTAACCTTGCCCCATCCAACCTCCCTGAAATATAAATTCCAAATGTAGACAACCTGTCAATGTCACTGAATCAACCATTGCCACTATGACACTGTCACTATCAACCTATACCAATAACATGTAACAACCTATACCAATCAACCTGCACCAAACAACCTATACCAATGACCTGAACCAACATGTACCATGCATCTACCATGCATCAACCTCGACTCATCAAGATGTCCCAACATCATCAACTATACACCTCATTTATGTGCCAACTCATCAACTATACACCTCATGTATGTGTCAACTCATCAACTACTTGTCTCAACCATGTACCCAACATGTACCTCAACCATATAACAAAGACATACACCAATATAACCATCAAAATTTATCTAAAAATTCATCACTCTATCCATAAACCAAATACCATAAACCCTTACATCAAAACATGTGTCACAACCTCATTGTTATGTATCCTAAAGCTAAACCAACAACTTCAACAACATATCACAACCCAGAGACCAATACCCATATGCCAAATAGCAACAACAAAATACCAATTGTATCCCTCAAAAATTTTGATATATGCAACAATATTAAACATCCAATACCATCTCAAGAGCTAAACCCTATCTCACAAAACATACCTCAAACAAGATGTGCCATATCTCTCATAAATAGACCCCAACCATGTTGTTGCTATGATTTTTATGCCGCACGTTTTCTGTCGCGATTGTTTTGTCGCACTTTTTCTACCGCAATTTTTTTGTCTCACTTTTTCTACCGCAATTTTTTTATCACACTTTTTTTGCCACATGTTTTCTGTTGCAAATTTTCTCTATCAATAATATCTGCCCAAATAAGCTTTCACAAAAATAGATATTCAATGATATTCAAGTGTGATTAAATGAGAGATATTTTCTTCTTATTTATACTTTCATGTAGCATTACACATTCCTTATTTTAGGGAGTTCTCCATTTACTTTATTATTTAAATAATTTCTTTTGCAAACACTTGACTTGGGGGATTCTATATGACGCATGAGGGTTCTTCAAATTCATATGACCATAAATATCTAACCGTGAGGAGTTATGTGACATCCCACATACCACTGGAAATGTCATGACAAGCACCATCCATCTAGAATAGTTTCATTGACAAATTCACTAACCTTCATCTCATTATTCCACAATTAATCATGGTTTCTCTAACCATACTTCTAGGATAACTCAATCTACAAAGCGTCTTCCCGTGAGGGATTTCCCCATAAGAGGACCACTTTGGAGTTCATCCATTTGTACTTCTTATCAACCATGAAAAGACAATAATGAGTCATCTTTACATCAAACAAACTTGGGTCCATTACCCAAACCTTTGTGCTATCGGGCTTTCTTCAAGGGATGGCATCAATAACAACCAACCTTAATCAACATAATGTTGTTTATGTGCAGAAACAAAATTCCTCACTATGCACTTGGGAACAAGACATCAAAATGAATGTTTACAGGAGAAAAGTAAGAAGTCATCCACCTATGGATATTTGGTTGTCTAGTGTATGTGCATGTTCCTAAAGATAAGAGATTAAATTTGGATCCTTCAGGAAAGAAGGGTGTATTTGTTGTATATAGTGAAACATCAAAGTCATATAGAGTCTACATGCCTGGTTATAGACATATCAATATTAGAAGAGATTGTACCTTTGATGAGGATGCAACCTTATGTCGATCAAGGCAACATCATATAGATGAGATCCATGATGAGGAGTATGAAGCTCCTAGAGTTGTCGACTTAGATGTTGCTAATGATGTTGTGCCAAAGGAGCATGGTCTAGAGGAAGAATAGCTTGGTATCGTGAGATTATTCAATATGTTGAGAATTATGGTGCTCTAGATGGATATTTTAGAGAAATAAATAAATGTCGACCATATTCCAATTATGTGGCATTGTTATGTGATACCATTGATGTTAAGCCTACATGTTATGAAGAGATTACAAAGAAGAAAGTATGGAAGGATTCCAAGATTGATGAATACTAGTCCATCATTAATAATGATGTATGGGATGTGGTTTTGAGATCAAAGGAGAAATTATTTGTGAGTTCCAAATGGATTTAGAAAAAAAAACTCAGTGGATGGAAGTATCACGAAACACAAGGCAAGGTTCATGGCTCATGGATTCTCCTAGAAATAAGGAATAGATTATGAGGAGAAATTTTCCCCTATGGAAAGGCACACTTTGATTAGAGCTATACTTGTGATAGTTGGTGTAATGAAATGCAAGGTAAACTAGATGGATGTGAAGACAAACGTCTTGAATGGTGAAGTGGAAGAGGAAGTGTACATGGAGAAGCCACAAGTTTTTGAGACACATGATAGGAAGTCACATGTGTGCAGGTGTTGATGGGTGTAAGTGACACACCATCAAATGGAAGGTCAAATCTGGACCGGGGTTGTCTAAATAACCAAAGTCATTTAGAATGAAATGACTCGATGGGTTTAATGACTCCGTTGGCCAACTAAAGTCCTAAAAACAGTTAAAAAAAAGCTAATATAAATATATGATTTGAACAAATGATATATTACTTACTAATGTTTATTAAAAAGAAACATGAATATACAAATGATTATAAAGAATCTGTATACAGTTTACAAGGTTTACTTGAAATCTTGTGAAAATTAATGTTCATAATAATGTTTCAAAATAAGATAAAGTAAGAACATAAATCTTTTTGTCTTCTTTTCGAATGTTTAAATATTTTAAATTAATTAATACTAATAAAATAAAATTGAGACAATGATACATAAACAGTCAAAGATAATTTATGTAATCATCGTTTCATTAATAAATAATTTAACTAAATAACACAGAGACTAACCTGTAGCTGATCAATGAAACTGGTATTATCTTTATGTGTTCTCTGAGCTCCTTCTTGTCCTGCTTGTGAGGGATACCTGTGACAGAACAATACTAGTACTTCCAGAATAAATTCAAAGAAGTGTTTGATGTGTTGGAGTGAGAATATAGCAGCAAAATGATGACTGATTAAAAATCATGTGATGTTATGATAATCAATAACTAAGAACAAGAGAAAAATCAATTATGAGTATTGATTTCATTCATCATTTAACATTATAAGTAAATTCAATAATAATCAAATGACAAATTGATAACATATACAGAATGGAATAAAAAATTATGGACAACATCTAAATACTTAGCAATATGAAACACCATATGATGACAAGGCTAAAGCTGCATCAAACATAATAATATCTCATAATACTGAGTGAATAAAATAGCATAATGGAATAAGAATCACACAATTCTAAAGCCAATGGTCAATAGCTTTCCCATATCATTTCTCAAAATCACATGTCCATGTTGTTGTCCAAAATGAATCTTTGGGATAATAGACATTTAAAAATTGAAAAAATTAATACATAAATGATAGCAATTAACCATGTATTGATAAAATAGGTTAAAGTTAATTTAAATCAATGCATAATCAATTATTCAAAGAATATGAAGATATTATAATGAAAATAGAACCATTTTACTCACAGGACAAAAGTCATTAAGCAACCTGGAATTTCATATTCTTCTTTGAAAATACTCGTCCATTCTCCAAAAGATTCCAACCATCTGTTACTCCATTTGAAAAGAAAAAAGTTTACAAAAGAAATAATATACAAAATAGAAAGGATGAAAATCCTCCTCTCAATTTCCTGGATGTCCATGGCTCGGAACTTTCTCATATATTTATACAATGAATGAACAGTTTGGGAGTCACTAATAATTTTCGCCACCTGAAATTTGTCTCGTAAAGAGACACAAATATATTTCAAATTGTGCATTGTTTTGGGAAAATTTATTCATGGAAGATAAATGGGTCCATTTGGGAGATGGGTTTTCAACTGTTTCTTCTAATTCCTCACGGTTTGGCTGAAATCAGTACCGCAAAATCGTGTTTTTGTTCTTAACGCATTTCCAGATTTTATCTATTGTTGCTCATAAATTTATTTGCAACAATCCAATATTATTTTTGGACCAATCATCTTGAACGTATTTAGATAATAAAATCAAGCCATGATCAGATCTATACCAAATAATTGATAATAGAAACCTGTGAAACAAAAATAAACCTAAAAATTGTGAATAAAACAAAATCTAGAACAATAAAATAAAAAATGAATTTAAACTAACTATAAGTTCTAAAAAAACATTGTTTATATTTTCCTTTCAAATATTATCTTAAAATTCTAGAAGCTTCAAGTTAATGGAGAAGAGAAAAAAAATAATTTTGGTTTTTAACAAAATCAAACAAATGATAGATAATTCTTTTTTTATTATTATTTTTATTTTGAAATGTGATACAAATGAAAAAAGAATTTAATTAATTAATATCACCAAATGATTTTATGAAAATGAGAAACCAACCACAATATTATTTGATGAATTATTGAACCCATTATTCAAAATATTCAAACTTGCTAATGAGAAAAAGAAAGAACACATAATCATAATTTAAACTAAAGTAAACAATTGATAAAAATTAGCGTTGTTGCTTAAATTGATATTGTTATGCTCGTTTCTAAATTTTGACATATACTCTTGTAATGGATGTCTCATATTATAGTGAATGTATTAATTTTGTCTCAAAGAAAGCTAAGGTATGGAACTATTTAAAAATGTTGATTATGTAGTTCATTATAATTATCAAGATTCTAATGGGGGCCCTTTAAATTTTGTAAGAATTTAGAGGGAGTTGTTGGGGCCCAACAAATGGCGACTTACTGGGTGAAGCAATTATCTCTGATCTGGTAATATTTCATCTGAGGAATAAAAGAATAAGACTTGAAAAAGGATTTAAGCTCCCTGAAATAAATTCACTATGAGACCACATAGTATTAGGATAAGCTCAATGTTATAACCAGACAACAGAATTTTCTTTGCAGGGGATTGTAACTTGAAATAATGTCTTAATCAAAGAGTCACAATGTTTATAAAAGAACTTCAATACCGTTAATAGAGCCATTGTTTCCAGTAGGCATCCATAGCCTCGACAGGGATGTCATTTAACCCACTCAAATGCTTTAATCCTATCCAATAGTTATATTCACATGATGTATACTTCCATAAAAGTTAATTTAAAAACATATATCTGCTACCTCTCAACCCAACATTGATTCGCTGCCAACATGCTTGTTTAGTACCCTAACGAAGTTGTCTTGGTATCATGTCTGCATTTACCCATTGCCAGCGAGCTTGTTCAGTACCCCGAAGGGTTTACACACATTTCCCACACTTAAGTGCTTCCAGCCCTCTTATGCCACTTTTAAATAATAATACAATTATATAATTCTTGATGACAAAGAGAGTGAGGTGATACTGGAGGTTAATTGCAATACAGGTGAATAGTTTATCATGTTATTTATTTTCTTTCAAAACTGGAATTTTTATCATGGTTTAGAGATTTTATATTTCCTTTAAGAAATCATCTAGAAAATTGGGAAGCACTTAAAAGTGACTCCTCAAGAATATGGACGGCGTAAAAAGTTTAAATATCATCATAATTCTCAAAGATTTAAACCATATATTTGGTGTAATACTCTGGCAAAGGCAATTTCAGGATAAAACGAAAGTGACAATTGACTTAAAAATCAATTGTCTGAGCTATTTCTTAATATCAGGACCTCTTTGAAATATTTCAAATTGTTTTAAAAACAAAAGTCTTGAAATGAATGCTTCCTTGCGACGATTTCTCTTGGATCAACAATATAATGGTTCAAAAAGATAGACAAGAAGAAAATTCAATCAAAGTAAGAAAAAAAACACACAACAAACCAAATCAGATTTTATTAATGGAATCCAAAATCGGAAGTGCATGAAAATAAAAAAATAAAATAAAATCAAAATAGCAAAATCACACTTTTAGAAACAATTTTGGCCAAAGATAAACCCAAGCATTGGGATCGATGAGAATTTCACTG
Organism: Picea engelmannii; assembly: GCA_009831015.1. Lineage (NCBI taxonomy): Eukaryota > Viridiplantae > Streptophyta > Pinopsida > Pinales > Pinaceae > Picea > Picea engelmannii. The sequence continues at coordinate 83,356 of ML827355.1, read as the reverse complement.
AAAAATAAAGGAAGAACTAAATCATATAAAATATCATGTGCGAGCAAGTTCTTCTCTTAATATAGTGATGTATGAGATGTTACTTTGATCAAGCATTATTATTAAAAATAAAATAGACTAAAAGAAAATATAAAAATCCTTATTAATATGAGTACAATGCTACTTATCTCTTTACTTTTCATTTTAAAATTTCCATGACGATAATGTGTTTTTGAATAGAAATATTCATTGAAAAGAAGAGAGAAAATCATTAAAGTGGACTTCCTTGACAACATTCATATTATGGTTCTCTTCGTGTACCCGCTTGTGTTCATAACTTCATTATTACACAAAGAAACATTGAGAAAGAAAACTAACAAAAACCTACTCTTAAACCTACTCCAACTACTAAACAAATCAAAATACTAAGTGAAGTCATGCTTCCAATGTAGCCATCGAAGTAACTACAGTTCTTCAATGAAAACAAAATCAATTATTAGTAACAAGAATGGTAGTATATCGAAATATGAAAAAAATACATCATACTTACCTTTATCATCATCATTTAAAAACAAAGCAAGCATGACCTTACCATTCTCTTGAACATTCTTTCTGTATGAATCCTCTAGCCATTCTACAATTTTTTCATTATATGGGTCACAAAAACATGAAAAAAAGAGATTGTGAAGCTTTTGAGAGTTATGGGGACATGACATAACCATTCGCCTAGGCCGAAGTGCCACATCCTCCCGAAAATTTTCCTTTCATTCCATATTTTCTCCATCTGAAGGATATAAAATGAGTGTGTCAAAGTTACCTCCTTGATCTCTAAATAAGGTGAAGATAATCTTACCATTCCCTGTAAACTTTTTGAGATATGAATACTCCAACCAATCTGCAATCCTATCATAATACATGAAATTACTAACATGGGATTTCTAGAAAGAATTCACATACGAATAATATTCCTGATGAGAATAAAGTATTATATTATCATGGAAAGAATCTTGTAAAAAGGTCAGATCAAGATTATGAGAACTTATCGTGATTTTTGATCGAAAAAGAAGTGTCCCATTCTCTTGAAACTTTTCACTGAGCTCGAATACTTCAAGATTAACTATTTTAGGTGAACTAAATGGAAAAACCAACATTTTTGAATAATCATCATTGGTAATAGTATTTGGTTGATTATACTTTTCAACCTCAAATAATTGATCATGGAAAAATTTAGATCTTTCTTTAAACACAAATTGAGATGAATAAATGGAAGATGCAACTTGAGACTCTTTCAAATCATTTCTTGATTTACCCACAGATAATTGATGGAAATAAGAATTAATATGTTCATGAGGAGAATTATTTTCCTCTTTATCTTCTATTTGGTAATCTATATTAATTTGTACCTGATTATATAATTCATAATTCATTCCAAAGTGATCTGGAACACATGATTGCATAACATGATGATCAAAAATATCAGGGTACAAGGACTAATATGTAGAAGAATTGAGGAGATGAAATGCATCTCTTGAAATGATAGGTATATGTGTTTCGAATTATGGTTTTGTTCCCTCTCCTTGAATAAACAGATCATCTCTCATCATATGTTCTTTTAAACAACATGAGATATTTTCCAAGACCAAATTATGTTCATCTTAAAAGGGTGAATGTGAGAGAAAATTACCAGAATTAGATGATTCATTACTAGTTTGACAAATGTTTTCATCTCCCACTAATTGATCTTGAACATGTTCACATGAGTGAGGGGAAGTTTTACTGACAACAATATTACCAAATTCACATTCCATCTCTTTTACTTCAAAAAAAATTGTAATATCTTGGAGAGTTTGACCACGGTCTCCTTTTAAATTCAAAGTTCCCTCCTTGATAGAAGAAGACATTATTGACAAAGAAACATCAGAAGTGGAAAGTACATCTTGTAAAATGTCATTCTTCTCTTGATCTACTAAAATGAAGGAATTTGACAAAAAATGTGGTGCCTTAATGACTTCAACATCATCGTGAAATTTTAAACCATCTTGAGATTGAGTATTAGTTCTTAATTCAGATTGGTTAACAATTAATTGATCTTGCTTGTCTGAGAGAGAAACGAGATATTCAAACCATTCATTAATAAGAGGCATTTCTTTCAAAGGGAATCTAGTACAAACATGTATGAACCTAATTGCAAAATCATTGAATGATTCATCATTTTATTTCCTTAAGAAACATAATTCTTCACTTAATTCATCATAATCATAATTGTTAAAATATGATAACAACTCAATTACAAACTCAAACAAACAATGAATCAAATTAGTCAAAAAAGATTCAAACCAATATTTAACCTGGCCTCGAAAAGTGAGAGCGAACAATCTGCATATAACGTTAGGGTCAATGATATTATGTTTTAAACATTTATAAAAAAATTAGGAATATGGTCTACTACAGATGTGTTCCCTTCACCATCAAAGGTGAGTTCTAAAAGAAGATCAACTGTCTTGTTGGGAATAACTAGTAATGAGACATTGAAAGCATGTTCCAACACAATGATCTGGACAGGAGCCATGAAAAATTAATAAATTGACTCCAAATAGTGAACCAGGTGGATATTGGTGGCCACCCGCCTATTTCACTTGGATCCACAACATTGTTTCTTTATGTTTTTAAGTTTCCTTAATTGTAGCACAATTTACTATTTTTAGCATTTTTTCGGGTCCTAAACTTCTGGAGCCATTTTGAGGCCCTAAACGATGTTTTTTGGGCATTCATGCTTCGACAAATATGAGTTTGTTTCAGACTCAATATTAGTTGTTAGCAGTATATTCCTCATATGGATGTTTCTAACAATGTATCATGTGCATCAAATGGAGATAGTATGCCAAAGTTATGAACCTGGGAAATTGATGTACCAATTTACCCCAATGGGGCCCATATTTTGGGGTTTCATGAATTAGGGTTAGGTTTTTGGATGTTTAGGGTTTTCCATTGTTTATCAATAATATATAGGCCTTTGAGCCTCATTGTAACACAGATTTCATAGGCCAATAGCCACCACATCACTTCTCATAGATAAGCTACCAGTGCCCAAGCTATTTTATTTCCGTTCTATCTGTAAGCATATTTCAGTCATTTGTTGTTAATGAAATGAAGTTTTACTTTCGATGCATCTCTACGTTTATGTGTATTTATGTATTTCATTGTGTTCCTGTATAAATTTGGATCAGTGGTATTAGAGCAGTTTTCTCTTTCTTGATCCTCCTTTGTATGTACCCAATGAGGTCGAGGTATAAGGAGTTATACATTGATCTGGTTGAACCACTGCAAGATCAGCCTCACAAACCCTAATGACCACCCATGGGGGACGAAAAGAAAGATGAGGGAGCAGGAGATCCTATCAAATTATTTCTCAAGGAGGCCCTTAAGAAACAATGGAATGTGACGATGGAAAACTTTGCCTAGATCCTTCAATGACTACCAACTGGAAGCGCATCTACATCCAACAACCACTCTAGAGGTGCCACTCCTTTTAAGGTACAAGTAAACTTTGACATTCCCATATTTGAGGGCTAAATAGATGCATATGGTGCTGATAGATGGTTGAATCTGCTAGAAGGATATTTCTCGGTTCATGACTTTTTCGACTGAGAAAGGATTATTTTTGCACTCCTGAAAGTCGCCGCCCATGTCAAGGACTGGCGGGAAACCTATCGAGAGAAATAGAGTGAGGGGGAACCCTATCTATTCTTGATCGCACCCACTTGGAATTATTTTCGAGACGCCATCAAGGAACAATATTATCCTATGGGGAGCTATGAGGACAAATACATACAATGGACTACGCTGCAACAACAAAGGGACCAATATGTGCCTAAGATGAAAAAATTGTTCCATACCCTATGCACAAAGTTGGGTATCAAATATTAGAAGAAACATTTAGTGTTAGTTATCTTCATAGATACATTCAAGAGGAAATGGAGTTCCTCGAAATCTCCTCACTTGGTGCGACATACTGGTATGCTTCCAAGATTGAGCAAAAGTTCAAACAGAAGAAGTGAGACTTTGGGTCCACGTATCAAAAACAAGGGAAAGGTACCTCTAAACCTATGAACAAAGGACCAAGCTAAGACGGGGCAGCCTAGGACAACCCACCAAATCCATAAGAAAATAACAACATCACGAAACCAAAAAAGGACACGGGGAAGTGGTGTGAGTTCCATAAGAGCTCCATTAACAACACAAATGAGTGTCAAGCCAAGAAGTCACTAGTAGCTGATTTGAAGGCTTCTGAATGGGATGAAGGATCCAACTCTGAATCAGAACTCGATAAGGGGAATGAAAGGGGGAAGCATATTATCAATGCGGAGCCCAATGCCACCGGTTCAACCATGAAGATCTAGAAGAAGGAACCAGAAGATCCATAGGATTCGAAGTGCCTCTTCCATTCACAGATGTGTGTAAAGGGTTTCCCGTTGCAGTTCATTGTCGACAATGAGAGCCAGAATAACCTCATCTTAGTAGAGGTCATGAAATGGTTAGTCTTGACAACCATAACACACCCACAACCATACACCATTGGGTGGCTGCACCAAGGACAGGACCTCCGCGTAAGCCAAAAATGTCACCTTCCCTACAAAATCAAGCCCTTCACGGATGAGGTATTATGTGACATTGCTCCTCTTAATTTTTCTGATGTATTATTAGGCAATCCATACTTGTGGAAGTGACATGTTGTGTATGAGTATAGGATTTCTGCTATTATTATTACTTTGGGAAATAAGTTGTACCGGATACCAAAAATATCATCGCCTACAACCATCTCTTTGGTTACTGCAAAAAAAAGTAGTAAGCTCATTGCCAAAACCATGAAATTTTTTTTTTGGATGATCTTCCCTCAAGGAAAGAAGAATGTTGCAACCATGACCTCTATATAGGGCCCCTCTGCACGACATAAACAGATGGATAAGGTCATGGAAGAGTACGAGGACATATTCACCTCCCTCGCAAGGGTTCCTCTACACTATCAGGTCAAGAACCCCATCAATCTGACCCCAGGTGCGTCACTGCCCAATGGACCAATCTATCAACTCTCTATTCTGGAGAATGACGAAATGAAGAGGCAGATTTAGGAGCTATTGCAAAAAGGTCACATCCAGCTGAGTTCATCACTCTGTGGGAGCCCGATCATGATGGTGTAGAAGAAGGATTGGACTTGGAGACTCTGCATTGACTATCGGGCAATGAACAAGATCATTATCTAGAATAGGTACCCAATCCGATGGATTGATGACATTCTAGACCAAATCAATGGGGAAAAATATTTCAGCAAGATCGACTTGAAGTCTGGGTATCACCAGGTACCAATTGAACCCTCTGATGTGTGGAAGAATACCTTCAAATCCAAGGAGGACCTTTTCGAATGGTTTGTCGTGCCTTTCAAGTTGATGAATGCCCCTGCAACCTTCATGAGACTAATGGTTGACATCTTGCAGCCATTCACCAACTCATTTGTAGTGTTTTACTTGGATGACATTCTGATATTCAACCAGACTTGGGAAGAGCACCTCCACCACATCCGCCAAGTCCTCCAAACACTACGACAACACAAGTTGTGTGACAATTTGGAGAAGTGCACTTATGGCATGAACCAGGTTTAGTATTTGAGATACATTATTGATGAGAGGGGGGTGCATGTTGATCCAGACAAGATTCAATTCATTCAGGATTGGCCAGCCCCAACCACCCTAATAGAGCTCTGCAGATTTTTGGGTCTTGCCAATTTCTACTGTAGGTTTGTGTTGGGATTCTATCATATCACTTGGCCCTTGAGTCAAGTCACCAAGGGAGGAGATAAAACAAAATTCTTTTGGTCTGAATCTCAACAGAAGGCATTCGACGATTTGAAGAATCATCTCTGCTCTGCACCAGTGCTCACATTACCAGACTTTCAACAACCATTTGAGATCGAGACATATGCCTTTGAATATGCTATTGGGGTAGTCCTTACTCAATAGGGACATCTAGTGGCATATCATAGTGAGACACTTTTCGAAATAGTCTGAAAGTATCCCACTTATGAAAAAGAGATGTATTCCATTATGTAGGCTTACCGACAATGGAAGCATTACATTTTGGGAAAGGAAACGGTCATCCACACAGACCACCAACCCTTTCAGTTCATACAGACACAAGGGAAGTTGCAGAACGATCGCCATCAGAAGTGGTCCACATACCTGAAATAGTTTCATTTGAACATTAAGTACAAGAAAGGAAACACCAATAATGTTGCAGATTGCCTCAACCGACCCCCTATCATGGCGCTAACCACGGTGCTGAAATCTTGTGGGCACAAGACTTTTGATTGGTCACTTCTCTACAAAATTGATCCATAATTTGGCCACATATACAATACGCTCTTGGAGGGTAAGAAAGTTCCTAATTTTCACCTCCAGGATGCCCTGCTATGTCCCTGGTACATTTTTGTGTTCCTTCAAGCGAGCGTGCCAATATGATTTGGGAGGCGCACTACAGTCGGGTCGTTGGGCATTTTGGGGTCAAGAAAATCATGGCAGTACTACAAAAGTATTTCTATTGGTAGAACCTTTGATAGGATGTCGGGAAGTACATCAATTCCTACACTTCTTGTGCCATTGCCAAACTGACCATCAAGAAGAAATGCCTCTATAATCCGCTGCCCACCCCTAGTTGACCTTGGGAATCCATCTCCATGGATTACATGTCGGTCCTTCCTTCTACTAAGCATGGAAATGACTGTGTTTTTGTGGTCTTCGATAGTTTCTAGAAGATGCCCATTATGATGGCCTGCAAGAAGAATATCACAGCAGAAGCCACTGCTAAAATATTCTTTGAACGAATGTGGGTACACTTTGGGATCCCACAGTCTATCATCTCATATCGGGACAACAGTTTCCTTAGTACATTTTGGTCCAGCCTCTGGTTTATGCTGGACAACAAGCTCACCAAGCCCACAGCTTTCCATCCACAAATGGATGGCCAAACAAAAGTTGTCAACTGGATGATTATACACATTCTACACATATACAACTCAAAGCATCCACGCACATGGGATGAGGTCCTCCCCCATCTATAACACAGCTACAACCAAGATCTCCATAGCTCAACCAACCAGAGCCCCTTTCAGGTGGGATTGGGATTCTAGACACTATGTCCCATTGACATAGCCATGCCATTTGTAGCTACTCAGGCAAATTCAACCCATGTCCAGTCTGAGGCTGACAAGGCAAATGACTTGATTGAGTGCATTCATCAAATCCTCCAACAGGTTCATGACATATTGGACATAGCCAATTCTAAGTACAAGAAGTGGCATGATCAACATTAAGTGCCACACAACTTCCAGGTGGGCGACAAAGTGTGGCTACATTTTCAAAAGGAGCATCTTGTTGGACACTACCGCAAGATTCATTCACTCTGATATGGGTCATAAACCATCACCAAGGTTTTAGGGGACAATTCCTTTGAGCTCAGTATTCCACCATTCCTTGGTCTGCACCTAGTGTTCAATGTGGACTACCTTCAACCCTACTTTCCACCTCTACTGGACACATCGGACATGGTCGAACAACTCACACCAACAGAGTTAAAACCAAATTGCATGGAACAAGCCACAACTGATTGGATTATGGACACATAGATAAATAACATTGGCCAATAGAGGATCTAGCTATATTGAGTTGTCAAAGCAAGCCAACTCCTTCACCAGGGAAAGTGGCTCACCAAGGACCAAGTTCAGCAAAAGTTTCCTCATCTCATGAAGGAACTCAACGCAATGGGGACCATTTCTTCCTAAGGGGGGAGGAATGATCTAGGTAGATATTGGTGGCCACCCACCCATTCCACTTGGACCACACCATTGTTTCTTTTGGTTTTTCAGTTTCCTTAATTGTATCACAATTTACTATTTTTAGCAGTTTTTCGTGTCCTGAACTTCTAGAGCCATTCTGAATCCCTAAACGACATTTTTTGGGCATTCATGCTCCGCTGCATATGGGTTTGTTTTAAACTCGATATTCACTGTCAATAGTGTATTCCTCGGATAGATATTTCTAACTATTTATCATGTGCATCAAATGGAGATAGTATGCCAAAGTTATGACCCCAGAAAATTGATGTACCAATTTACCCCAACGGGGCCCATATTTTGGTGTTTCATCTCCTAGGGTTAGGTTTTTGGATGTTTAGGGTTTTCCATTATTTATTAAAAATATATAGGCCTTCAAGCCTCATTGTAACACAGAGTTCATAGGCCAGTAGCCGCCACATCTCTTCTCAGAGATAAGCTACCAGCACCCGAGCTATTTTATTTTCATTCTGTCTGTAAGCATATTTTAGTCATTTGTTGTTAATGAAATGAAGTTTTACTTCCGTTGCATCTCTTTGTTTATGTGTATTTTTTTATTTCATTGTGTTCCTGCATAAATCTGGATCAAATAGTTAACTTGCCATCTAACTTGCCTTGTAGTGCATTATGATATGACACAAAAGAATTATTTATAAATATGGAATTATGAAAGGATGAGGGGTGAAAAAATTAATCATTAAATTTACCTCAACTCTCCTTCTAGTGCCATTTGTTGACAGGCTTAAATGACACACCGTCAACTGGAAGATCAAATCCAAATTGGGGTTGTCTAAATAAACCAAGTCGTTTGGAATAAAATGACCCGATGGATTTAATGGATCCATTGACCAACTAAAGTTTTAAAAACAGTAAAATAAATAAACTAATCTAAAGATATGATTCTAACAAATGATATATTACTTACTAATGTTTATTAAAAAGAAATCTGAATATACAAATAATTATAAACAATCTATATACAGTTTACAAGGTTTACTTGAAATCTTGTGAAAATGAATGCTCATAATAATGTTTCAAAATAAGATAAAGTAAGAACATAAATATTTTTGTCTTCTTTTAGGATATTTAAATATTTTAAACTAATTAATACTAAGAAAATAAAATTGAAGCAATGATACATAAACATTCAAAGCTAATTTATGCAATCATCATTTCATTAATAAATAATTTAGCTAAATAACACATAGACTAACCTATAGTTGATCAATGAAACTAGTATTATATTTTTGTGTTATCTCAGCTCCTTCTTGTCATGCTTATGAGGGAAACCTGTGATAGAATAATACTAGTACTTCCAGAATAAATTCAAAGAAGTGTTTGATGTGTTGGAGTGACAATATAGCAGCAAAATGATGACTAATTAAATATCATGTGATCTTATGATAATCAATAACTAAGAACGAGAGAAAACTCAATTCTGAGTATTGATTTTATCCATCATTTAACATTAGGAATAAATTCAATAATAATCAAATGACAAATTGATCACAATCACGGAATGGAATAACAAATTATGGACAACATCTAAATACTTAACAATATGAAACAACATATGATGACAAGGCCAAAGTTGTGTCAAACATAATAATATCTCATAAGATTGAGCCAATAAAATAACATAATGGAATAAGCATCACACAGGTCTAAAACCAATGGTGAATAGCTTTCCCATATCATTTCTCAAAATCACATGTCCATACTATTGTCCAAAAGGAATATTTGGGATAATAGACTCTTAAAGATTGAAAAAATTAATACGTAAATGATATCAATTAATCATGTATTGATAAAACAGGATAAATCTAATTTAAATCAATGCATAATCAATTATTCAAAGAATATGAAGATATTATAATGAAAATAAAACCAATTTACTCATAGGACAAAAGTCATTAAGCAACCTGGAATTTGATATTCTTCTTTGAAAATACTTGTCCATTCTCCCAAAGATTCCAACCATGCGTTACTCCATTTGAAAAGAAAAAAAGTTTACAAAGGAAATAATATACAAAAAAGAAAGGATAAAAATCCTCCTCTCAATTTCTTGGATGTCGATGGCTCTGAACTTTCTCCTATATTTATACAATGAATGAACATTCTGGGCGTCACCAATAATTTCTGCCACCTGAAATTTGTCTCGTAAAGAGACACAAATATCTCACAGTTTGGATGCAATCAGTCCCGCAAAATCTAAATGCATTTGTTTTCTTCAAATTCCTTATGGTTTGGCTGCAATCAATCCTGCAAAATCGTGTCTCTGTTCTTGATGCATTTCCAAATTTTACCTGTTGTTGCTCATAAATTTATTTGCAACAATCCAATATTATTTTTGGATCAAACATCTTGAATGTATTTAGATAATAAAATCAAGTCATGATCAGATCCATACCAAATAACTGATAATAGAAACCTACGAAACAAAAAGAAACATAAATTAATAATCTAAAAATTGTGAATAAAAAAAAGTCTAGAACAACAAAATAAAAAATGAATTTAAACTAACTATAAGTTCTAAACAAACATTGTTTATAATTTCCTTTCAAATATTATCTTAAAATTCTATAAGCTTCAAGTTAATGAAGAGTAAAATATTAATTTTGGTTTTTTACAAAATCAAACAAATGATAGATAATTCTTTTTATTATTATTATTATTATTATTATTATTATTATTATTATTTTGAAATGAGATGCAAAATGAAAAAAAAATTAATTAATTAATATCACCAAATGATTTTATGAAAATGAGAAACCAACCAAGATATTATTTGATGAAGTATTGAACCCATTTTTCAAAATAGTCAAACTTGTTAATGAGCAAAAGAAAGAACACGTAATCATAATTTAAATGAAAGTAAACAGATGATAAAAATTAATGTTTTGTTTAAATTGGGATTTCTATGCTCGTTTCTAAATTTTGACATATACTCTTGTAATGAATGTCTCATAATATAGTGAATGTCTTAAGTTTGTGTCAAATCAAGTCAGGGTAGGAAGTATTTGAAAGGGTTTCTTCTGTAGCTCATTATAATTATCAAGATTCTAATAGAGGCCCTTTAAATTTTGTAAAAATTTAGGGGGAGTTGTTGGGGCCCAACAATAGGTTGAAGAAATCTTTGTATGGGTTGAAAGAATCACCTAGGGCATGGTACAATAGAATTGAAAGTTTTTTGATGATCTTGGGCTTTACCAAGAGTAAAGAAAATCCCAACCTTTACTACAAGGTTGAGGATAGTTGACCAATGATATTACTATTATATGTGAATGAACTATTTCTAACAAGGGATAAGAATCTCATCACATAGTGCAAGAAAAATCTTGCATCTAAGTTCGAGATAAAAGAACTAGGTATGATGCATTACTTTTTGGATCTAAAGGTGTGGCAGAGACCGGATGATATTTTCTAGTGCCAAGGAAAATATGCAGTAGAAAACTTGAAGATATTTGATATAATGGATTGTAAATCCATTCCCACATCAATGGTGATGAACTTGAATTTATTGAGTGATACATCTTCAGATATAGCAGATGTCACTATGTACAAACAAATGATTGGTTTGTTGATGTATTTGACGATCACTAGACTAGATATATGATTTTCGGTGAACACTTTGAGTCAGTATATGGTTGAACCAAGACGTGTTCACTTGGTTTCTACAAAGCATGTGTTGATATACCTAAAAGGTACAATTGACTATGGACTCAGATATGTTTCGGATCATGAGATAGCATGCAAGGCTATATTGATTCAGATTGGGTTGGTAGTGTCGAAGACCAGAAGAGTACATATAGATGTTGCTTCAGCTTGGGATCAAATATGATCTCATGTTTCAATAGGAGGTAGACTAGTGTGGTACTTAGTATAGTTTAGGAAGAGTATATTGAAGCATGTTCATCGAGAAGCAAAGCAGTGTGGCTTTAGAATTTTCTTGTAGGATTGTTTGATCTTGAGTTAGAGGCGACTTGTATATGGTACGACAAACATAGTTGTGTGAAGTTTTCAGAGAAACTAATATTTCATGACAATTCCAAGAATATCAATATCAAGTACCATTATATTAGAGATATGGTGCAGAAGGGATTAGTGAAGTTCCAGTATCTCACTACAGATGAGTAGATAGAAGATGTGTTGACCAAGCCTCTCTCAATGGTGAAGTTTGTGTACTTTAGAGACAATATTGGTGTGGTCCAGAAGGATGTCCCTTGTAAGAGGGAGTGATGAGTAACATATGTGATTCTTGGGGTAGTATATTGTAGAGAGTGGAAGTGGAAGGTGGTCATTTACAATAATGTTACTGACTATGGCACCTGTCAGCATGAACTGGCACAAGGTCAGTAGACATGTATCCTTTGGGGAGGGTGATTTTCCCATATTTTCAAGCAGGATATCCAACCTGTGTGGCTGAAGGTGCTTCCTATGCTTGGGCTATATGGGTAGTGTGTGCACACTACATATCCTAACCCTCGTGGTTAGATGCCCAGTCACTTTGCGATGGATTCCTTATGTGCCAATCAAAAGGTCTAGTTCTACATGAGTGCTTTGTTGGATTACTGAGAGGGGGGTTGAATCAGTAATAAAGAAATTGAATCCTTTTTAACCATATAATCCAAGTGTTATAATAATGAAGAATTATCATCCAATAAATATAGAGTAAATAAGAAATGAACAAATGAACAAACATACACATACACAGTACACTAGTGTTCTACGTGGAAACCAAAATCGAGAAAAAACCACGGAATGTTTTTTCTTATATGTATTGAAGAATTGCATTAATTGGAAGAAACAACTTCCATTGTTTTCCAGCTGCTACTAGAAGGAGTCTCCAACCCCCTAGATTCTCAGGATACAACCTGAGGGAAGCTACAACTCCCCAATTCTCTAGCTACAACCCCATATGTTATTCAGCTACAACCGAAAGGTGGCTACAAACACATGTCCTTTCCCTATCCTACCACCTTGAAGTAGAAGTAGAATGATGGAACCGTTGTCAACCTGTCACTATGAGATATATCGTTGTAAACCTGTACCAATAAATCTGAACCATGCATCAACCTATACCTCAACCTCTAATCAACCTGTACCATAAACAAAGTGCATCCAACCATGTACCAAATATGTATCAATCATGTGTCAACTACTCATCAATATGTACCAACATCATCAACTATACACCTCATGTATGCGCCAACTCATCAACTACTTGTCTCAACCATGTACTCAACATGCACCTCAACCAAAAGCCATCATCAATTTCATCATCCAAATCTTATTTGTAGCTATGTAATAGACCTGGTGTATACTATCACATTCATGAAAACCTTCCTTAACTTTAACAACAAGAGACTAGCATTTTCATCAAACTTTTCTTTAATCTCACATGCCTAGTTTTGGATTAGTCAACAACCCTAACTTGAAGTAATCATAACTTTGTACCTGTAATGTATAAAGATATGAAACTGATACACGATTTTCTTCATTGTGTTTTATGAAATTCCTTCAGGTGTCACTACTTGGGACCTCTCACAAAAGGAGTTATAGAAAAATGGCATATCTTGCTGAATTCTGGCTTATTCTAGAGAGCGAACTTATAGAGCGTTCTCCGCATGTAATATTTGTTGAAATGATATGAAACTGTTACAAAAAATACTAAATAATATACCCTAACTAATACTTTTGTCTCACTGAGTTTGGATCTGTTAGGAAGAATTTATGACGTTTTTACCCGAAACACCTTTTTTTGACTAGTTTTGGGACTAGCGACAAACCCTATTTTCCACGGAGTGTAATTCCCAAAATACAATGACCCACAAGACAATTTTTTTAACATGGATAAATGGATATGTTTTCTCAATGGAATAGAAATTTCGTGATCTAAATCATTATAGAAAAAAAATTATAGCGAAAATGATGATATGACCTATAAATAACATACCTTAGAAAACACCATCAAAAACATTTATCCTTCCGTTCATTTCAGCCTTCTTTTCTTCACTTTCCTCATAATTTTAGCTTAGATATCATTTTGTTACCTCATAAACCTATAGGTATTCAATATTCTCAAGTATGATTAAAATGAGAGAGCCCTGCCTCTTATTTATACTGTCAAAGTAGCTTTTTTAAAAACATCCTCTAGGTCACTTGGTCCCACTTTCCTTATTTTAGGGTTAACCCACTTCTAATTTCTCCATTAAATTTATTATTGAAATAATTTATTTTGTATTCAATTTGATTTATAATACACGCATTACTTCACTTTACCTTTTAAAATATCTTAAACCACTTTGACTAATTTGACCTTTGGGGCTTCTAGATGACATATGAGGGTCCTCCAACTTCGTAAGGCCATAAATCTCAAACCGTGAGGAGTTATGTGATGTTCCACATACCACCAGAAATGGAATGAAATGTACTATCCATATAGAATAGTATTATATGAAAATATATCATAACTCATACCATTATCCGTCAAATAAACTTGGGTCCATTACCCAAACTTGGGTCTCCAACTTCTCATGACCATAACTCTCTAACCGTGAGGATTTATGTGACGTTCCACATACCACTAGAAATGGAATGATAAGAACTATCCATATAGGATAGTTTAACTAACAAATTCATTGTTCTTCATCTCATTATTCTATAATTAAGCATGGGTTCTCTTACTCTGCAAAGCGTCTTCCCATGAGGGCTTTCACCATAAGGGGACCACTTTGGAATTCATCCATATTTACTTATTATCAACCATGACAAGACAATAATGATTCATCTTTACATCAAACAATATTTGTTCCATTACCCAAACCTTTGTGCTGTAGAGATTTCTTCAAGGGTTGACATCAATGACAACCAACCTTAATCAACAATCTCCCCCTTTGGCATCGATGGAAACACTCTGATGCAATACTGAAATCATATCACTCATGCTCCCTATGGAACCATACCTCTTTCCTCTGTATATGATAAATTTACCTCTCTCCTCTGCATCTGATAAATCTGGTCCCCCTGGAACCATGCCTCTGTCCTCTGCATCTGATAGATCTCTCCCCCTTTGTCATCAATGACAAAGGTATATTTCCATCCGGAGTTTCTCCCCTTGAATGAACTGTCCTCTTATGGTGCTTCCTCATGTACATCTAAGACATATAATATAAGCATTAAAAAATCATTAAAAAATCATTCATTTTGGAGCAAAAATAACTCCAAGTCTTTGGCGAAGATATTCAAAGGATTCCCGTGGAAGTGGTTTTGTAAATATGTCTTCCAATTGTTCTTTTGTGCCCACCTACTCAACTCTGATGTTCTTTTCTACAACATGTTCCCATAGAAAGTGATACTTGATTGGAATGTGCTTCGTCTTTGATCAAAATCTGGACCAGGGGATCAAATTTTGCCCAAATTCCAAAGTTCTCGGAATGCGACAAAAATGGTGTCATTGCATCTGTCTCGTCTTCCTGATTCTGGTGGTATATTTACTTTCTCAAACGGAGTCCATATGGAGAAGATATCGCGATCTATTCGTCGAGCCAAACAGGCAAAAAAAAATTGATGTTGACTGTACATGTCCGTACAGTCCGTACGGTAACGTTGCAGGCCGTACATTCCGTACGATGATGTGTCAAAAGTGACGTGGCTTGATCTACATGCTGATGTGGCAATTTTTGATTGGTTGACTGTGGTCGAATGTGATGTTGACACGTGGCATTAACTTGTCTAATGGAAAGGTGCCACGTGGTCCAATCAAGGGCTTCCACGTGGCACCCGTTTATTGGCTATGGTCATTTGTTTGGTTTATTAAAAGTTTATGGGTCCGTGGGGGTCGAACCTCAGACCTTTAAACCGTGCAACGACTTACCATAATCCGCCCGACCACTATGCCACGCATTGGATTTTGCAATGTATATGAGTTTGAAACTATTTGAATTCACAAAATGTTGTAACCGGCGGGGGGTCGGGCCAGGGCTTAGCCCCGACCCCGGTTCTATTACGTGTGCCATATGACCCTTGTCAAATGATTGCACGGGAGTAGTTACAATGAAATGGAGCCCGGGTCACATTGTTTTACCATAAAACCACAACATGGAATTTGGCGCGTGGGGTTTGTGTGTGGTAAGCCGGTTCTATGTGTTAATACATATAGCCACCATTTAAAACGCGCACGGGGTTGTAGTTCCAATATAACCTGTGGTCGTATCGTTGTATACATATGACCCTGTCTATTTTCAAATGGCACACGCGCGGGGGGGTGTTTTGAAATGGCCCGTGGTTGTTTGTAATTCATATGACCACAAATATATTAATGTTGCGCGCGGTTTTTGTAACATAACCTATGGTTATATTATATACATGTGACCATAGTAAGGTGGATGTGTGCGGTTTGGTGCGCGGGGTTTTTTAACCCTCAGTCATATATTATGTGCTATGTTCCCACATTTTGGAGCGCATGGGTAGCCCACGATTTTCACATTTTTCATATGACCATGACCGGAGCGGGAGTTACACGGTTATAACGGGTTAACCACCTTTTAATCCACGCGAGGTCATATGGCCATTCATACGCCCAGGTGCCGAGGCAGTTAGGGGCTGGCGTGCCCTTAACCGTCCTATGGTTTGCACCGTTGGCGCGGCTAGGCCCGGTGTTGGGTTTTAACGCGCATTTTGGAGCGTGTTCTTGGTTCATGCACACAGAGGTTCATTTTGTAGAACCAGTTTCAGAAAGCTTGAAGGAGGAAAATGGAGGAGGCCTAACTTCTTCATCTTTTGGTCGATTGAGGTGTCGTAAAAGCCCAGCTAGAGGTTTTTGGACGTGCTGGATCCATTGGTGCTATTTTCAAGGCCATTTGAAGACTTCTTCTACAATTTTTTCACCGTTGAAGTTTCAGGAAGCTCCAGGGAGTTTTAAGCCCTCATTGATTGAGGACATGGTTTGGTGAGCCTATGTTTATTTTTTGTGATTGAATAATCATTTTTAGCTAATTGATATGCTCTAAACACATTGGGACAGGTTTCAGAGGCTGTTGAGGACTTTTACAGGTTTTTTTTTCAAAGAGAAGCTCAGGGAAGCTTATGGCCACATGTAGAAGAGGTCATGCCCGGATGAGCCATGATCCGTTTTCAGAGTTCTATTAGTCATTTTTGGGGTTTTTATGTGTTCTCATCTCAATGGTACAGTCTTTTTTTCCATTGGAGTTGAGAAGCAGCTTGTAAAATAAATTTTGACTAATTAATCCCAGAGAGCCAAGTCCATTGATGGAGGCTCAAGGAGATGTAGCCCGGAGGGGGGTGAACTCCTTTATCATCTTGTTATTGTTGTGAGTTTGATGGTTTATTTGCTACAAGTTGTGTTGCTGTGTATTTATTTCAAGTACATATTTAACCATCTAAAAGAACATTTCCTCACACATAAGCATTTACAAGAAGATACATGAAATTAACACATAAGTTTATCTTGCATATTTTAACACATGAAGCAAGGTCCTGTAAAGTTTATTTTTATGAAGTAGAGGGTGCTTGCATAGAATAACAAGTCAGCCTTCTATTTTCAGATCAGGTGGTATCAGAGCATAAGTTTGTTTTTCTCATGTGTTTGCCATTGATAGCTTGAGATTTAGCTATTGGTTTTTGTGCAAAGTTTTGTGTTGAAGTTGAAATCTTGCAAAGATGGAGGAAGCTTCAAGTATTGATAGTTCTCATACATTTTCATTATCTAAAGAAGAAATTATAATCATGAGAGATTTGATGAAAGATATGTGTGAAGATAGGAATGTGCACAATTCCCTTGAAGAGCAGTTGATGGCCATGAAGCAAGAGAAAGACCAGCTTTTGCAAAGGTTGCATGAGATGGAGAGTCAACTCCATGAGGCAAAGGAAACCCTTACCAATTACATGCATGAACATGAGGTATGCAATGTTAGTTTATCTTTTAATTCCTCACGGGATGAATGTTTTGGTGGTTTTGAAAATCACACAAGAGGAATAGGGTCCAAGTTGTTGTTAAAAATGGGCTATGAAGGTAAAGGTTTGGGCAAGCATGCACAAGGCATTGTTGAGCCTATTGTTGTTGAAGAGAGACCTAAGTATTGTGGTCTTGGATATGAATGAAGAGATGGAGCAAATTCCAAAGTCGAGGAGACAAGGGAAAAAGTTCCAAGCACAAACTTTGTTTCAAGTTCACCTCCTCAAGAAGGCTTTAAAGGTGAAAGTTCAAGAACTTTTGTTGAAAGTTCAATCCCTCCAGCATGCAAGGTTTGTGTTCAAGATGAATGCGAATGTGTGAAAAGAAAGAGTTGTGACAGTGATGAGGACAAGAACACTGTTGATGGTCTTCAAAGGAGAGATTGTAACTCTTCAAATTCACCTCCTCAAAGAGGTGATAAATGTTCAAGGTATAATTCTGCTTATCATTCAGTTGCATTTGATTATGTTAAGCATGATAAATTTGGAAGAAAGAATCCTTGTACATATTGTGGTTTGTATAACCATCATGTTTCAAAGTGTTGGAAAAGATTGTCCAATTTCAGGAAACTCTACAAGCAAAGACAACGTGAAAAGACGATGCAAAAGATTTGCACCCATTGTCAGAAGCGGGGTCATCTCATTGACCAATGTTGGACGTTGCATCCAACTACTCATCCACAACACAAGAAGAAGTTGGATAAGGATATTGGAAATATTGGAAGAGGATATTCCATCATCGATGTGAGTCTAGATGATTCACAAGAGGACGATGTTCAGCAGAAAAAGTCACCGTTGAGTTGGCTTGGTAAGAAATGGTTGGATTTCTTGAGCAAGTGAGGCTTGCGTTTTTCTGTTGTAAATGCAGTTTTCAGTGTTATGTGTGCATTTATGGGAAGCATGATAAGTTGCAACCATTTATATTTTTTGTATTCAACTCTTAAGTACCCATATGTTTTGGGGTTGTACTTATGTTTGTACTAGAAGGAGAGTTGAAGGGTCATGAACATGCATTTGTTTTTATGTATGTGTAAGAAGTGAACCTGGTGATGGTTCATCATGAGTGATTCATGGTTGTTACATGATTATGTATCATGTTTATCAACTTGTCAGTTTGGGAAGGTTCATGTTTCGAATAAGTCTCGACTGGTGTTGATGATTTTCTAACGACTATGTTCTGTCGATCATGTTGTTTGACTTGTGTTTAGTCGATGGTGTTTATTGACTTGAAAGATGATTTTGAGTACACCATGATGCAAGAAAATTCCATGTACTTTGATAAAGTACGAGATGCAACAGTTTGTTTGAAGAGCAAAGGATTTTTGTTGGCATTATTTTTCAGTCTTGTATAATTTATTTTCAAGATTGATGGTTTTCTTGGCTTGTGACAAGATGTCGCAGGAAAGTTTTGCAGCCATTGGAGAGTTGATTTTTTTGACACCAAAGAGTTCGAAAGAGGGACTTAATTCTCAGTGGGAAGGTTGGCAGTCTTCCAAGCACATAGAGAACAGTGGGTCAGCAGTAGCCAGAGAGCAGTGGTTGAAGGACATAGTCAGTTGCAGTGCACGGCATGTCAAAGTATTCAGGTGATTGTTGAAAAGATTTTGATATAACTTGAAAGAAGATAGATGATCCTAAGCTTTTGTGGGTCCAAAAGCCTTTCAGTGGGAAGGTGTGATCAAAATCTAGACCAGGGGATCAAATTTTGCCCAAATTTCAAAGTGCTCGAAATGCGACGAAAACAGTGCCATTGCGTCCGTCTCGTCTTCCTGATTCCGGCGGTATATTTACTTTCTCAAACGAAGTCTGTATGGAGAAGATATCGTGATCTGTTCGCCGAGCCAAACAGGCAAAAACAAAATTGATGTTGATTGTACCTGTCCGTACAGTCTGTACGGTCACGTGGCAGGCCGTACATTTTGTACGATGACGTGTCAAAAGTGACGTGGCTTGATCTACATGCTGACGTGGCAATTTTTGATTGGTTAACTGTGGTCGAATGTGATGTTGACACGTGGCATTAACTTGTCTAATGGAAAGGTGCCACGTGGTGTAATCAAGCGCTGCCACGTGGCACCCGTTTATTGGCTATGGTTGTTTGTTTGGTTTATTAAAAGTTTATGGGTCCATGGGGGTCGAACCCCGGACCTTTACACCGTGCAACAACTTACCATAATCCGCCCGACCACTATGCCACGCATTGGCTTTTGTAATGTATATGAGTTTGAAACTATTTGAATTCAAAAAATGGTGTAACCGACGGGGGGTCGGGCCAGGGCTTAGCCCCGACCCCGGTTCTATTACGTGTGCCATATGACCCTTGTCAAATGATTGCGCAGGAGTAGTTACAATGAAATGGAGCCCCTATCACATTGTTTTACCATACGACCACAACATGGAATTTGGCGTGCGGGGTTTGTGTGTGGTAAGATGGTTCCATGTGTTAATACATATAGCCACCATTTAAAACACGCACGGGGTTGTAGTTCCAATATAACCTGTGGTTGTATCGTTGTATACATATGACCCTGTCTATTGTCAAATGGCGTGCGCATGGGGGGGTGTTTTGAAATGGCCCGTGGTTGTTTGTAATTCATATGACCACAAATATATTAATGTTGTGCGTGGTTTTTGTAACATAACCTATGGTTATATTATATACATGTGACCATAGTAAGGTGGATGTGCGCAGTTTGGTGCGTGGGGTTTTTAAACCCTCGGTCATATATTATGTGCTATGTGCCCACGTTTTGGAGCGCGTGGGTAGCCCACAGTTTTCACATTTTTCATATGACCATGACCGGAGTGGGAGTTACACGGTTATAACGGGTTAACCACCTTTTAATCTGCGCGAGGTCATATGGCCATTCATATGCCCAAGTGCCGAGGCGGTTAGGGGCTGGCGCGCTCTTAACCGTCCTATGGTTTGCACCGTTGACGCGGTTGTGCCCGTTGCTGGGTTTTAACGCGCATTTTGGAGCGTGTTCTTAGTTCATGCACACAGAGGTGCGTTTTGTAGAACCAATTTCAGAAAGCTTGAAGGAGGAAAATGGAGGAGGCCTAACTTCTTCATCTTTTGGCCGATTGAGGTGTTGTAAAAGCCCAGCTAGAGGTTTTTGGATGTGCTGGATCCATTGGTGTTGTTTTCAAGGCCATTTGAAGACTTCTTCTACAAGTTTTTCACCATTGAAGTTTCAGGAAGCTTCAGGGAGTTTTAAGCCCTCATTGATCGAGGACATGGTTTGGTGAGCCTATGTTTATTTTCTGTGATTGAATAATCATTTTTGGCTAATTGATATGCTCTAAACACATTGGGACAGGTTTCAGAGGCTGTTGAGGAATTTTACAGGTTTTTTTTCCAAAGAGAAGCTCAGGGAAGCTTATGGCCACATGTAGAAGAGGTCATGCCCGGATGAGCCATGATCCGTTTTCAGAGTTCTATTAGTCATTTTGGGGGTTTTTATGTGTTCTGATATCAACGGTACAGTCTATTTTTCCATTGGAGTTGAGAAGAAGCTTCTAAAAGAACTTTTGACTAATTAATCCCAGAGAGCCAAGTCCATTGATGGAGGCTCAAGGAGATGTAGCCCGGAGGGGGGTGAACTCCTTTATCATCTTGTTATTGTTGTGAGTTTGATGGTTTATTTGCTGCAAGTTGTGTTGCTGTGTATTTATTTCAAGTACAT
Organism: Picea engelmannii; assembly: GCA_009831015.1. Lineage (NCBI taxonomy): Eukaryota > Viridiplantae > Streptophyta > Pinopsida > Pinales > Pinaceae > Picea > Picea engelmannii. The sequence goes on along the minus strand of ML827355.1, from coordinate 61,834 downwards.
ATTTAACCATCTAAAAGAACATTTCCTCACACATAAGCATTTACAAGAAGATACATAAACTTAACACATAAGTTTATCTTGCATATTTTAACACATGAATCAAGGTCCTGTAAAGTTTATTTTTATGAAGTAGAGGGTGCTTGCATAGCATAACAAGTCAGTCTTCTATTTTCATATCAGTCTTGGAGTGTATTACTGGGTTTTTTGAGATACTGATGGCACTTGTATTATCACAATATATTGGAATGGTCTCATCATACTCAACTTTCATATCTGTCAAAGTTTGTTTCATCCAAAGAACATGTGTACAACATGTTTTTGATGCAATATACTCTACCTTAGTTGTAGATAGAGATATTGATGATTGTTTCTTGCTTAGCCATGATACCAAACACTCACCTAAGTAGAACGTTTCTCCACTGGTGCTTCTTCGGTCATCAATACAACCTGCCCAATCTGCATCTGTGTAGGAAATAAGTGATAGATATTTTCCTTTTGGATACCATAATCCAAACTCTTATGTTCCTTTGATATATTTGAAAATCCTCTTTACTAATAATACATGATATTCCTTTGGTGTTTCTTGAAATGATGCCACCTATCCAATTGCTTTCAATACATATGGTTTGGATGTTGTCCCATATAGTAGGTTGTGAATCATTGACCTATATTTCCTATGATCTATAGACTTCGAATCATAATCTTTGCTCAAGTTACAACTGGTTGGCATGGGAGTGATAACTGGTTTGCAATCTTCCATTCCGAACCTCTTTAGCATTTCTCTGATATACTTGGTTTGAGAAATAAAAATTCCTTGGTTTCTTTGACGTATCTTAAGTCCCAAAAAGAAGGATAGTTCTCTAAGTAACGACATTTCAAATTCATTATGCATGTCTTTTTCAAATTTCTAGCTTAACCTATCATCATCACTACCAAAAATAATATCATCAACATAAAATTCAATTAATAAAATATTACTTTGACTTACCTTGATGTAGAGGTTGTTGTCTGCACTTCTTCTTCTGAACCCTGTCTGTTGTAGATACTTATCCAGTCTGGAGTACCATGCTCTAGGAGCCTGTTTTAGACCATATAAGGCCTTCTTTAATTTACATACATAGTTTGCGTTCTCTGACAACTTAAATCCTTCTGGTTGTTCAATGTAGACTTCTTCTTCAAGTTCCCCATTTATTAAAGTTGATTTTACATCCATCTGATATACTTTAACATTTTTGGAGCATGCCTAAGATAAAAGGAAACAGATTGCTTCCATTCTATAAACTAGGGAAAATGTCTCTTCAAAGTCGATTCCTTCAATCTATGCCGATCCTTTACATACCAATCTAACTTTGTTCCTTGTAACCTATCCATATTCATTCAATTTATTTCTGAAAACCCATTTTGTGTCAATCACATTCTTATTCTTTGGTCTTGGAACCAATTCCCAAGTGTCATTTTTCTCTATTTGATCCAATTCTTCATCCATGGACTTATTCCAAAATTCATACTTGTTGGCTTCTTCAAAAAAAATTGGTTCAACTATAGATAAGAGTGCTAGGTGTGTTTGTTCTGGTGAACAGATATTTCTTCTAGTCTCAACTCCTGCATCTTTGTTTCCAATAATCTGATCTGAAGGATGATTCTTCTGTAATCGTTTGCTAGGTGTCTTTGGAGATACTTGTTGAACTTGCTCTTCTTCTTCTGTCAGATTCTCTTCATCTTCAACTTCCTCTTCTACTTCGTTTTCATCTTCTTCTTTGAAAAGTTGTTCCATTGATTTGTTTTCTTCTTCCTTTGATTTTGGTCTGCTTGTTTCATCAATTGTTACGTTGATGCTTTCCACAACTTTGTTCAATATTAGATTGTAACACTTATATGATTTCATTTTACTTCAGTAACCAACAAGTATTCCTTTATCCACACAAGAGTCAAACTTTCCCATTCTTCCATCTTCTCTTTTGATGTAGCATTTGTTTCCAAAAAATCTGAAGTGTTTCACATTTGTTGGTCTTCCTTTCCATAGCTCGTAGGGATTTTTATCAGTGTTGTTTATGAGAATTACTCTATTTTGAATGTGAACTGTTGTATGCACTTCTTGTGTCAAAAATATATCTTTCAATTTGTAATCCATTATCATTGTTTGAGCCTGTTATCACCTCAAGAAACTCCTTAGGGTTGTAGACTAAGGATGCTTGGTAACTTAATAAATTATGAATAATGAAAGTGTGGATCAATGGGATAATAGAGAGTAACTAATGAGAAGACAACTCACAATGAAATCGAATGAAACAGTGATTTTAGGAATCAATGAACAGACAGAGTAATATCAAAAGGTATGGAGAAAAATGATCTAGATAATCAAGTACAACAGTGTGTAGGATCATACAAGCAAGCAAGAATCCCTTTAGTTCAAGTTTATGAGCTAAATAATAAGATGGCAGTTCTTAATAGCTGAGATAAACTGAAATAAAGTACAGAACATGGAATAGATGAAGAAATTTGTCATTAACAACAAAAGAAGACTGATTCTGTATTGAAAAATAAGTGTCTTAGTACAATAGCCAAAGAGTATTCAAAATTGAACCCCTTAGTGCTCCAAATGTCTTTGGCTTTATAGCCTTAGAATATGAAATATAGATCCTTGAAAGATGGATCATATTTACTAAAAATAGTCAAACCAAAATAGATATAACAAGTGTAGGATGCGATCCTATAAAAATGGATCTAGAATGGAGAATCAAAACAAAATATGAAATGTCATATTTAATGATTTCTAAAAATAGAAGATTGTTGATGAAGTGTAGTTTTAGCCTCCCAAGGTTGTTTGATTTGGTCCTCCAAAGCTAAAATTCGAATTGGGTGATGTGTCACTTGATCCCTATCATTTTTCCCTTGAAAATGACCAAATCTAGTCAAAAAATTCACTTTTGACTTTCATCTCTAAGAATGGCCTTCAGATTTGATTTGATAATTCATAACCATCTTATTGAAGAAGGTTTCAAACCATTCAAACCCAAAAAATCCTGATCTGGGCAAAAATTTTGTTGTTCTGGCCATGACAGGATTTCAACGGCTAATTTACCCGAAAATACGCTCCTTAGCTGGTGAAAGGTGGAGCTTTCACCAGCTAACTAGTTAAAATTCTTCCTTCTGTGCTGGTGAAAGCGCAGATTGTTTCAAAATCAAATTTCTCAGTCATGGAGAGTCTTTTTTGCATGCTTAAATAGTCGATTGACATATACAAATCCTAATATTTCCAATGGTGCTTTCAGATCTGCATTTGGAGCTCAGGAAGATAGTCAAATTTTCCCTACAAGATTAGTCATAGTTCTTTCAAAAATGCTAGTGTGTTTTTTATTGCTAACATCTGGCTCCAACTGGGATGGATACCTCCCTGTGAGGTCTCCAAGAACCTAGCATACCTTGTGCCTTTAGTATTGGGCCATGGAGTCATTCAGCCTTTTCGGTGGTTAATGAGCACACACAGGCTCGCCTAAACCACCGAAAACAAAAACTTACCCAAAAATCAAAACTTGATGAATCTCGATTACCTGCAAGAGTAAAAAGACCTCAAGGCTTACTAGACGAAGCTCCTCTCTCTGTTTACAATGCTCCCAATTCTCAGTATGAGGTCAATAGGCACATCCACCATGACTATCTTCCATGATTAGGAGAGACATGAAGATTTTCACCAATTGCATATTTCAGCCTTCTAGAAACACAATGAGGAAACCAAGTTGCACCACCACTAGCATTTACATAAGGTATAGAAGTAGGATCGAGGACTACAGTGAACCAAAAATCCACTGGATTGTGTGGACGATCATAAAGAAGCCACAGATAATTCTACAGTAATAATAAAAACTCAGGTTGTGAAGCTACCAATGGAGGGTGTTGCTGGTTGAAACCATGTCTCTGTAAACCTTTTCCGGATCGTGTATCAATACAGCAGCAACTTCAGATACAAAGCATTTCTAGATCCTCTGATATGTGCAGGTATCCTTCCAAGGCTCGCCGATGTGCTTCGATCATGATAGAATCGAAAAAACAATTGATTTTGTGCCCCAAAAATAGGTTTCTAATATGACTTTGGCGCCTCTTCAAACATCCTTTCTATCAAATATGGATCTTGAATTTGATGTGTAAATTCAATATGCATCTTTAGAAACTATTTTCAGGATGTTTGGCTGAGAAAAAATTTGATCTAGGAAAAAATATACCTTTGCTGGCCAGTCTCAGGTTTCACCAGCTATTTCACCTCAAGATTTGCTAATTAGCTGGTGAAAGCTCTGCCTTTCATCAGCTAACTGATTATAATTCTGCCTTCCGCATTGGTGAAAGTTATGTTTTATCTTTGAGAAGAAAATAAAGCAGAGCAACAATGATCTTGCATAGAGTGTTAGATTCTTCAACAACTGCTCGATAAAGTGTTGTTAACACTTGATGTTTGAACCTCAGGTGACCTGCAATGCTTGATTCAAGAATTGATATGCTAAGAAAGCGAGGGAAAACAAGTTAGAGATATCGAAATAATTTAAGCAACGACACCATAGCTGCAGAGCATAAAAAAGGAAAACCAAATGCACAACTGTTGTTATCTATGGCATTGAAGGGTTCTCATAAATTGTCTGTCTCTCTGAACATCTATTATCCAAAGCAGTTGATGGTGCAGCAGGAGTATGATTAGAAGCTGATTGTTTTGATGGATTTTGTTGTTTGTGGAATGGTTCAATGTCAGCACACATTGACATGAGCTGCTCCTCGTCCAATTTGTCAAAGTCTTGGGATCCTTTGGATGGTATGGATGCTGCACTTCTGCAATCGAATTCATCTTCCTCTGCAATCTCCTCTTTGATCTTTCATTTTGGATGAAGAAGGTTCTTCATGCTGTGGTAAAGGTGATATAGCTCTCCTTTTTTCATTGCAGGCAATGTCGTGGAAACATCTTTCCAATGTTAATTCATCAACCTTGTCTTGGTCTCTTCCATTTTGGTATGCCTCTGAATATTGTTGGGTGTTTTTATATACTGTGGTGCCAGGAAGACGACCTAGTACAACGATATGCGGATTTGTTGATTCATGTATCACAAATGAAAGAGATGCACCAACTCCAAAAAGTACACCAATCTCAATGCCAAGGAATAGTGTGGTAATACTTGTTGCAACCCATAAAAGGAAATCTCTTTTATCAACATGACAAAGAAAGATAGCCTCTTCATAATCAATCAGACCCATGACAGCTGATACCACAATTGTTGCCACCAGTTGTGTGATTATATAGATAGTGCATGCAGCCAGATGCTACATTCAAGCCATTTTCCACTTCTATCATCGGTGGTGAGATCTTCAGAGTTCCCACATCTAGAACATTGTCATCCTTGAACTGAGCAGGAAGAGTTAACACATCAGGCTTATGAGTGCCCTGGATAGTGTAGTTGTTTGTAACTTTCGAATTCCTCCATAAAATCCTTCAGCTTAGAATAGTAGACATCCTTCAAGTGTAAATCTTCTTCCTTGAGAAAATATGCAAGAAAAGTTATATATACAAAAGGAGGATAAAATGAATGGTAACGGATATTTGTAAAGCCATAGATCCAGTAGCTAATGCCAACTCAGATGCCAGTAAGCCACAGCCAAGTGCAGGTATGGTATTCAACAAAAACAGTGCACAGATGTAGTTGTAAAATGTCGGTTTGTGCTGGTAATCTGTTGTGTCATTTGGTGTGAGAGAGGGATAAAATGGAAGCATAGGTTGCAACAAAAATGAGTTTATAAAAAAGCCAGAAACCCCATTTCTGCCAATCTCCTGTATCAACATTATCAATGGTCGTTGAGAGAATGAGAGTGTGCTTCAAAGTATCCCATCCATCCTTGCAAAGAAGGGCCAGGAAGAAAGTCCAGAGCCAAGATTGCTTATACTCGCAGTCTCGGACCTGTATCTCTTCTTCATAGACTCAATTTGTTTTTTGCATTGTGACTATGTAGTGTGCAATTTAGCTTCAGAACTATGAGTGAAAACCTGCTTTTCCACATCCTCCCAGTCATTTCCTTTGAGCTTGGCTCGATTTCTAAGAAGCCATTTGGACTCATAAACATCCAGAAGAGTACAGACTGCATATTCACTTCATTCATCTCTTTTGGTCCTATCAGGAGTCTTGGAGAGACCATTTTCGCCTAATTTCATATAAAACTGGACCTCTAACATCTGTCCTCCATTTTTCAGGCGCCATGTAATTTGATGTGCCCAATTTTAGTGACAAATCAGAACTTGATAATGGGATTCTCAGTAACAGTATTGGGATACTAAAGTCTCCAACAACTGATACATCATGTTCATCACGCAGGATATTTAAAGGTTTAAGGTTAAGAACGAGGATCCCTTTAGAATGCAGCTCCATTACACCTTGTGCCACATCCATAACATACCTTAAGATATCTGATATAGGAAACCGATCTCCTTCAGATGGGCCATTTTGTATCCCACGGAGCCTTCATAAAACTTCATAACAATGCAAATCTTCCCATTTTTACTGAGATGCCATTCCTCATTTGAAGAGCAAGAAAGAGCCATCGATCTTCTATCAAAAAACTTGCAAAACCGTGCAGCTCGATGAAAATCTCCTTAAATCGTGGCTTAGTTGGAATTGTTTGACTTGGCTGAGCGCATGGCTATAATTTTGCAGTTTGAAAACAAACTGGACATGCAAGATTTGTTCAGATTACTGATGTGTGATCTCCTGCTCTTTGTAATCTTGGGCACTTGGCATGTGTAATGATAGGCATTATCATCGGCACCCTAGACTTTACAATTTGACACCTTTACATTTGCAAACTGAACACCGGGTTGAGTTCTTTTTAGAGCATCTGCGTAACCCATCTTAATATCGTTATCTGGAAGCCTGTAGTGTTGCGCTGGATTAACCAAACCTTCCACACGTCCTTTTTACTTCCTCTACTGTGACGTGGGTGTTGTCACCCCATCAACATTCAAATAATTTTTTGCATGAAGATGAACTGATAAATAGCTTTTCTCAGCCTTCTGAATTACTTCAACTCCCTTCGAATCCTCTAGTAGAGATTTTGATGTTTTGGTCAGAAAGGCCGGAGGAAGTATGTCATCAACTACTGCACGAACAACAAATAATGCTAAAACATCTACTGCATCAGGGATATCCAAGGCCAAATCGTCTACTGATTCGAGAAATTTGCTAAGACCTATGTTAACCTGCTTAGGTTCAATCACATCAGTATACAGAGAGGACAATAGCACCGTAGCCATATTGTCACTTTCTCCATATCGGTGCAGGTACAACATCTGCACTTTCAACACATGCACAAATATCTTCACTGTGATTACCGAGGTTCCTAATAACAATTGCAGAGTCCTCCAAAACTGGAATTAATCTGCCATTTGTTTCTCATTAAACAGTTTCATGTACATTCTTTTCCTTGCAATGATGACTCAACCAAACATGGTGAAGATCTAATCCATTTTCTTCTCCCACCAATTACTTTGATGATGATACACCAGGTGTCTTTAAACTTTGCCATGAAAAAACTCTGTTTTATCCCTTTCATCGGCTTATTTGCTAGTGAAGATTCCTGTTAGCCATTGAAAGTGAACACTTTCACCAGCTTATCACAGCTTAGAATGGAACGTTAGCTGGTGACAACAAATTTTTATTTCTTTGATGAATAAAAAGGTTTTATTCATTCAAAAGAACTCAAAACCTTATTGTTTAAGACTTACAATTTAAAAAATTTATACATGTCTTTTGAAAATTTTGTTATGAAAAATTTAAAAGTAATTGCCTGGGCTTATATCAGGTGTTAAGATCCAGACTTTAAACTGAAAACTCTACAACCATGATCTCTGCAACCATGACCTCTGCACGTAATTTTCCTGTAATCTGATCTCTGTACACCTTCAAACATGTCTTTATTCACACTGCTATTTCTATTGCAAATTAGAAGAAAGAAATGCTCGAGAAAGAGATTATTTCCTAAACTACCCTACTTTAACCAATTGCTGCATCAAAATTAGGTAAAATCATGCTTCCAATGAAGCCATCTGAGTATCTGAATAGTTGGTAAAACTTTTGATCTGAAGATGAATGTAGGAAACCATGGAATACTGATATATAATTCAAAAATGCAGCATAACCAACCTTTGTTTGGCAAAAGCAATTTGACATCTATGATGCTCGAAGATTTCAGATAGCACACAAACAGATCTATAAAATTGAAAGAAAATACCTCTTGCTGTTGTTTCAGCTGAAAAGTAGAAAGTATCTGCATATTTTCTGGATTATCATGGCTTCCACCTTCAACTGTGTACGAATATGAATAGAGCTGCAAAATAACTTCGTTGTTGATGATGAACTATTTTTTGTTGTCTGCAGATTTGTGTTGAAGTATGGTAAATGAAAACTTGCTGATTTCTGGATGTGACTTTTCAATGTATGCTGCGGGAGTTTCCAGATGGCTAATTTTTTCACAGTATTTCTCTTCATCAACATCAAATTCATAACTGTTATAAATAGGAGGGCTTCTCTTCAAGTCAGCAAAATCTGATGTAAGAATCTGATCTGCTTCGTCTGCATACTAATCAAGGATAGGTGAACAAGAAACCTCTGTGTCTAGCAAAGAAAGACAATCCATCTTCAAATCCTTCTCATCCGTCACAGGCGAAAAACTATCATAAGAAACCTCTTTGAAAATATGAGAGCAATCCTCTTTTATAACTGATTCTTCATACAAATCAAAAGAAGCATGTGCAACAGAGATAAGATCTGATGCATCTATAGATATATAATTCTCATTATAATCATTTGTATTATGAAGATCTTCCTCTTAAACAACAACAATAGAAAGAATTTCATGTTCACAACTAGAAGAATAGACATTTTGAATATGTGAATGAAATTCTTCACAACAACCCTCAAGAAGAATTTCCTGAGCAAAAAACCTTTCACATCGATGATGGAATACTGTATGAAACTCTTTTAAAGAAGATATGCTAGAAGGAGGTAAAGATCGATACCATTCGCGAGCATCTCCTTCTAATGAGAAAACAAACATCTTCATGAGCACATCCTCATGATTTATATCCAGCTGAATCATGCATTGATGAAATCTGGTGAGATGATCTGAAGGATTATCTCCTTTCTTTTCTGCAAATCTTGGGAGGTGATCTCCCCAAATATCTATAGAAGGAAATGGATCTTGGAAACCAGGAACTGTTGAGAAGTCAAGAGGTGCAAACCTCCGAGCCAAAAGAGATGCAAACACTTTTGACATTTGATTATTGTGGAGTCGCCACTGAATCTTCCCTTCATGGAGTCGCCAGATAGATAATTACAACCAAATGATGTCCAAGCTTTTTCTATCATCAAAGCTGGATCTTGTCGTCTCCCAAGGAATCTGAGCTTCAATCTCCTCTCCCCGACAACGACGCCATTTTTTTGTCACTCCAAGAAACTCCTTAGGGTTGTAGACTAAGGATGCTTGGTAACTTAATAAATTATGAATAATGAAAGTGTGGATCAATGGGATAATAGAGAGTAACTAATGAGAAGAAAACTCACAATGCAATCGAATGAAACAGTTCTTTTAGGAATCAATGAACAGATAGAGTAATATCAAAAGGTATGGAGAAAACTGATCTAGATAATCAAGTACAGCAGTGTGTAGGATCATACAAGCCAGCAAGAATTCCTTTAGTTCAAGTTTATGAGCTAAATAAGAAGATGAGAGTTCTTAATAGCTGAGATAAACTGAAATAAAGTACAGAACATGGAATAGATGAAGAAATCTGTGATTAACAACAAAAGAATATTGATTATGTATTGAAAAATAAGTGTCTTAGTACAATAGCCAAAGAGTATCCAAAATTGAACCCCTTAGTGCTCCAAATGTCTTTGGCTTTATAGCCTTACAAGATGAAATCTAGATCCTTGAAAGATGGATCAGATTTACTAAAAATAGTCAAACCAAAACAGATATAACAAGTGTAGGATGAGATCCTATAAAAATGGATCTAGAATGGAGAATCAAAACAAAATAGGAAATGTCCTATTTAATGATTTATAAAAATAGAAGATTGATGATGAAGTGCATTTTTAGCCTCCCAAGGTTGTTTGATTTGGTCCTCCAAAGCTAAAATTTGAATTGGGTGATGTGTCACTTGATCCCTATCATTTTTCCCTTGAAAATGACCAAATCTAGTCAAAAAATTCCCTTTTGACTTTCATCTCTAAGAATGGCCTTCAGATTTGATTTGATAATTCATAACCAGCTTATTGAAGAAGGTTTCAAACCATTCAAACCCAAAAAATCTTGATCTGGGCGAAAATTTGGCTGTTCTGGCCGTGGCAGGCTTTGAACAGCTAATTTACCCGAAAATCCACTCCTTAGCTGGTGAAAGGCGGAGCTTTCACCAGCTAACTAGTTAAAATTCTTCCTTCTGCGCTGGTGAAAGCGCAGATTTTTTCAAAATCAAATTTCTCATTCATGGAGAGTCTGTTTTGCATGCTTAAATAGTTGATTGACATATACAAATCCTAATCTTTCCAATGGTGCTTTTAGATCTTCATTTGGAGCTCGGGAATCTAGTCAAAGTTTCCCTACAATATTAGTCATAGTTCTTTCAAAAATGCTAGTGCGTTTTTTATCGCTAACAAAGTCATTTCCTATGTAATTTGTTAGCACTTGGTAAATTTCGAGGTTGAAAAAGAAGAAATATACAAAGGTAACTTTATCCAACCAATTTTAAAGCTGGGATCTATCCCTTCCAGCTTCAGAGAGGGATCTCTCTATATGATTTAGATACGTTTTCAATTTAGATATTAGGCTAGGTAAAGAAATAGGTAGGTTTTGTTGTCGAAGTGTATTTTGAATTGGTTGAGACAATATACACCTCCATTGGGCTATGGGGTCTGTGTTATAATAAACATGAGATATAAACCAGAAACATAAAGGAATACTTCCACAGGGCAAGATAATATACTCACTGGATCTTTAATAGCTTAAATGATAGACAAAAGAAAAGATGAGAAAGATAAATTCAACTAACAAGCAGTTAAGAATTTCTTAATTGAAAACATCAGAAGATAAACATCGAAATCTTTAAAGTCGAAAACAGGGTATCCAAGATAAATCCTGCAACATACGTTACTCTTAAAGTTTAGTTTCAGAAAACAATGTGATAACAAAGCAGAATAACATTCAACTTAGAGAATAAACATCACCAGTGAATACACACAAGAATCCTATAAAAGTGCTTCCTCTTTATTAATGGCAGATCTCTTCAAAAAATGTTACAGTCTGATAGCGTCAGGGTGTAAAGATCAACAACCCCCAATACTTCGAAATATGAAGTATTTATAATTCAAATTACAAACGTTCCTGTCATAACTGATCAGGACATGCTTATTCTATTTTTATCCTAACTAATTTAACTAATCAAACTGCTTGATGACTTGGTGCAATTGCATGCGGAAATTCTAGGTATACCGTTGATGAAGCCTTTGCATGACCTCATCTGACTGGACAGGTGACTGGATGGTCAGCTCATCTGCTAATCAAGCAGATCGCAAAGTTCCTCCCATCTGACATGACTAGGCACAGTGACTTTGAGTAGTCTCTGATACACTTCATCCATTTCTGTATATTTGGTGAAAGTGGGCTTAGTGAGAAATATGTATCGAATCTCATGTTGGATACTGATGTCCAACAGAAGAGTGTCCAGGAATTCTTTGTCGGTGATGCTCCCTTGTATGCCAACAAACTTTGAACTATCCTTAGACACTTCAGACATTCTCTTTTTGTAATCTGGGAGTGTCATCAATTTATCATTAATAACCTTCAAACCGGGGAGACCTTTATTCTGGAGAGCCTCGATCTTGCTGAAAAACCTTTGTACCCCCTGGTCCATGATCTAAACCTTTTCTTCCATTTGAAGCATTAAACCTCTTTTGGTCAAAACTCTTTTGACCTCAAGGATAGTCTCTTTTCTGTCTTCTATCTTCATCTCTTCTAGTTCTTCTCTGGTCTTAGAATTGAGAAATTTGATGATATCATTTGCCTGAGTTGGTCTATCTCCCAATTCTACCATGATCTTCTCAATAGCCTGTTTACTCCTCTGGACCAACTCATTCTGCTCAAACATGATTTGGATCATGGGCCAGATTTCATTTATGGACTTTGTGATGTCTGTCCATACATTCTCTTTGACCTCAGCCAAAGTCTTCCCTGCCACTGTTTTCTTTTGGAGCTGCTGTAGTTCCTTTCTAAGCTGCTCAGTTACCTACTTTTCTTTGGAGAGACTGGTCTGGAAGGAAGTTTTGAGTTCCTGGAGGTTCTCAACTTCATTCTTAAGCCTGCTGATTTATGTCTCTTGCAGGTTCATCTTTTCCATGGATTTGGCGAGGTCGGTTGTCCCTTCTTGGGCTGTCACTGGTGTTGCAGTTGGGATTGTTGTCACTGCTATTGTGCTTGCTCTTGAAATTGGAATGGAACTCAATGGAATTACTTCCATTGACTTCATTTGTTCCTTCTCTTTTAATAATCTCTCCATCTCTGCTTTCATTTCTTTGAGATGTGCATTCTGCTCCATAAGCAGTTTGAGCATTTCGTCTTTCTCGCCTTATTTCTCTGCTATCTCTTTTGCCTACTAGTCTTCTGTAGCAGGGAGCTTCAGTTGTTTCCTCAAGGAGGCGATATATTCATTCTTCTTCTTTATCATCTCTTATGAAGCTTTGACATTCGAGGGATCATAGCCAATCTTGAGGACCAGCTCCTCCAAAGTTTTAATTTTGTTATCCTTTGCGAAGGATGAAATCTTCTCCAGCTTGAGCTGCATCTGAGCATTGTTCAATGATACCTGTAATTTTTCTACATAAGCTGAAGCATGTGCCAATGTATGGAATACCATCTCTCCTGTCTATTTGTGGAGATCCATCTGATCTGTTGGTTGCACGTCCTTCGTTTGGAACTCGAAGGTGGTCCTCTTGTAGTCTGTAATTACCTTGGAGTCTGGTACCTGCACTTGGAGGAAGGCCATGTGCATCCTTCCCTTTTCTGTGTCAAATGCAGACAGCAGCCTGTGCTATGCAGTTGACATTTTCTTTCGAAACTAAGAATAGGTGTTGGTGGTAAGAGTCTGATTCTTTTTCTTAATCAGCTCGTACTTCTCGAAAATACTCAACTTAGGCCCAGTCTTGCCCTGTTGAGCGTCCAGTGGGGAGTCTGTGAATTTCTTCGGCACAACTGGGGTGATTTCCTTATGCAAGCTCGACCCAAAGGGTGGAATGATAGACTTAGTCACTGTGGTAGGTGGGACCTCTTTCTCCCCAGTAGGGTTGGGAACTGTGGTTGTCTTGGGCCTCTTAGTATGTAACTGGAACTCTTCAGACGACACCTCCATGACAGGCGAAGATGATTCTTGTCGAGGCCGTTTTTCCTTAGGTACTTGTGGTGTGGAGGTTGGTGGCACAGTGGTAGGGAGAACTTGATGTTCCACTTCACTCAAGGTGCCAAGCACCCACACCGTCTGATTAGTGAATTTATCAATCTCAAGCTTAGCTTCGTGAACATACGGGATATTCTTGTTCTTCACCCACATTTCTGAGATGATCTCGTATGGATCATAGTGCTATGGGAAGATTAATAAAAACTTCATCTCTCTCAACATCCGATCAGCTTCTTCTCCTGTGCCTCGACTATTTCATATGAAGGAGCCAATCTGCCCCTTGATCCGAAGCTACTGCTTTTTCTTCAAAGACACAAAATGGATATCATCTGAATTCATGATTTGTCTTATGTATTCTAGAGAAAAAATTCTTACCAGCACATACTTAGGCAGCTTGTAAGGTGCCAACTCGCACCCGAATACTCTGATCTCGGTATGGTTTTGATACAAGTACCAATCTCCGGTCTTGGTGTTGTCCGAGAGATGCAAAATTATCTTGACTTTGTCATTTATTCGAGGCTCAGGCCTACTGCTCAACATGCTTACCACAGGGTGGTAGAACAAGTCAATGAATGCTTTGAAGCTGTACTCTATGGAGTTATGCTTCAGCAAATAGGTCCATGCTGTGACTGGCTGAGGCCTTCCATCTGCGTCCATCTTCTGCATGGAAAAACTAAATTTATCTGCTTGAAAGTAGACGAACATGTATGCCAGTATAAATAAATATATGAACATGCCTTCCGTGCCAAAATTCATGAAATTTTCGTGAATATTATCGGCCAAGAAGGTGTTGTAATCAAACTTTGTTGTGGGCTTTTCATCATTGGAGAAAATGGATAGAAAACCCAGAATGGGCTCATCTACCCACTGGTCGGAATAGTAACCTAACAGAGCACAAAGAGAGGAAATGACCTGGTTTCCCTTGGTGGAGAACATGGATGATGGGTAAGGGGGATTTGTGGAAGGGAATTGAGCGGAGGTGGGAAGGAAAAGCTCGAAAATTTGAGCTCTCTGGGGAAAACTCATCTTCTGGTATAACTCAGTAAGGATTTCTAGGTTGAAAGGGGACGCATATTTGGCATGGGGAATTTGCATCATCTGGTCTATGTCTTCGGGAGTGATGAGGAACAGGGTGTCTCCGAAAGAGGAGATGGCAGCTCTTTGTTCAGAAATATAGTGATCTTGGCATTTAAGTGCAAACTCAGGAACATGGTGGATCTGGGGAAAGAGGTAAAGGGGAAAATTAGACTCCCAGAGTCCAATTTCATCGCTTTGGTCCATGAAAACCTCTTAGAGCCATGACTGGAGGTCTGAAAAATCGAAATCACACTTGGTATCAGCGAACAATCTATTATTTTTGACCAATGGGATTTTGTCCAGGTCGACAGGAGGCGGGAGAAAAGGATTCTCCTCTCCTTCTACTTGTCTTGGATTTGGCGCCATCTCTGCAACATTACCTACAATAAACACAAAGTTAGTAGGGTTAAATGACTGTGGATGAAGGCAATGGGATGTAATGGAGGGGTTGGTTATGAGATTTTCTTGTGCGACGAGTGAATAGTGAAAATGGGGGAGAACGGTAATTTTATTCAAAACTGGAGTCGGTTTGATGCGGGAGACAGGTCAGCAGGATAACGGCTATGTTATCCAGTAATAAATGGACAACAGGCCACTTGAGGGTGAGATGGAAGGTGACGGTGGCCCAAAACATACGGACGGGTGACGTGACTGCTAGGGATTGGAGGTGAAAGTCGCTATAAGGGGCTAGTCATGAGTGAAAAGGGGTAGGGGTCTGACAACAGTTATGGGGATGTGACATAACTCGGGAGCAAGTGGAACAAGTGGAATATGGCATCCATGAGTGACAGGAGATGTCAGATAGAAGATGGTGATGGGACTTCGAGACCAATAGGCTGACGCCATGTGTGACAAAGGGCCCGCCAGAGGGAAAAACCATTCCGAACCTCCCCCCCTAGGTTAAAAGCAGATCATTAGGGGGGGTCCAAAATCCAATTACGGTCGTTGATCTACGCACCCTATTCCTAGCCGCAGATTTTAGCGCGTCGTTTATCATTCATTCCAGACCCCCCCCCCCTCCGTTAAAATAAGAATGGACGGGGGGGTCCGGAATCAAATATGTATCATAGATTTAAGCACTCGTTTCTGGGCTGTCCATATGTACGCAAGTCTTATTTCCAATTCCGGGACCCCCCCCCCCTCGGTTAAAAGCAAAATGGCCCCGGGGGGGGGTCCGGAATTCTCTATACACTGTAGATCTGAGCGCCGCGATCAGGACCGTTAATATGTGCAGGAGGTATAAATCAGAAGCGGGGAACACATGTGCTGAGAAAACTTAGGATAAAATCATTTTATGGGTTTTTCTCATACCTTTCAAATAGACATCACCAAGGGGGTTCGACCAACTATCTTTTAGGCTTTTGAGACATGGTGCAACCTTTTACATCAAGCTGGTTTTATTGGGGTGAAACAAATGGAGCAACTGACCTACATGCTAACCTATCTTCCTATGACAATTAACCTAGATTAAACTGTTGGGTTAATAAATTACTCTACCCTAGGGCTATCTGACCAGGATTAGACAGTTTGATCAGATTTATTCACTAATCTAACCTAAACACATTTGGCTAAGATTAAACTGTTTAGCCAAATCATTCACTACCCTATCAACATTAAATTTAAAAAGAACTTGGCCATGCTTGAAAGGTATGGCCAAGTTACTATTATTGCATGGGGC
>ML827355.1:27188-45508 GCA_009831015.1 Picea engelmannii | reverse complement strand
GCCTTAAATATTTTAAACTTCTCAAATGCTTCATCTTTTTCCTTGAGAAAGGAAACCCAAGTAAGTATGGAGTAATCATCAATAATCAACATGAAGTAGTTTTCTTTCCTTGTGCCTTCCTCTCTTGATGGTCCACATAAATCCATATTAACTAGTTGGAGTGGTTTCTCTGTTGAAGTAAAGCTCTTGGACTTAAACTGTGTCCTGTTTAGCTTTCCTACTTGGTAGGGTTTACACATTGAATCTTGGGGCTTTGATATTCTCAGAATATCTTTTAATGCCTCGATATTTTTGATTTTGATTAAGTGGTCAAAGTTTATATGTCCAAGTATCCTATGCCATAACCAACTTTCATCATGTTTGTTTAGATGACATTATTCTCTATTTTCTTTCAACACATATACATTATTCTCTATCCTTATGCCTTTGGCCACCACTTGTGTTGAGTTTACAGACTTTATCTTGCAGTCCTTGGACATGAACACCACTTCACATCCTCTGTCACACATTTGAATTACATTGAGCAGATTATGTTTCAACCCATCTACAAGTAGAACATCTTGGGCTTTTCCTTTTCCATTATTTAAACTCACAATCCCTTTACCCTTTATTTTACCTGAAGCATCATTTCCAAAGGTTAGGTTTCTTGATTTCCTTTCACTTAGATATAGAAACATACCTTTGTCTCTCATCATATGTTTGGAGCATCCACTGTCTATATACCAAGGGTTCGTTTTTCTTTGAGCTGACAACACTAATCCACACTTGTCACTTTCTTTCTTCTTCCAAACCTTGACATTTTCAGCAGGGGAATTCAAAATTGGTTCATGGTTCCTTAATCGACAGTCAACATATTTATGTCCATAGTTATGACAGATGTAGCATTCAATCTCATTGTTCAATAGGTTAAAATTATTGTTGTAGCATTGTCTACTCTTTGAATGTTGATTATTTCTTGACCTCCTTAGTTGCATGTCCCTAGGATTAATTTGGCAATTTGCAATCTGAGAAGGTTTGTTACTTGGCTGTATCATTCTTTGTTGTGGCAAGTAATTATTCCTTTGAAATCTTAATTTCTCATGTATAAGTCTTAAGTAACAATTTACAGCTTTATGACCAAAGTTGGAATAGTAGAAACAATAGCCATAGAAAAGTTTTTTGTACATGGAAAATGGTTTTATTCTTTGAGAAAATCGATTTCTTTCATGCTGATGTCATCTTTCAGTAGGGACCTGATTATTTATTTGTTCTACAGATTCAGTCCTGGCACCTTTTTCTTTACTTGTCCTGGGCAACTAATTGTCTTCCTTTGTCTCTGCAGGTTTGTTGTTGTCATTGGTTGTAGATTTGACAAACTTGATGGGTTCTTCATTTCTTGGATTACCACTACTTGATCCCTCATCATAACCCAAATCATCTTTCAGCTTTGGATTCCTTTGATGATTCAGAATGGTGGCTAATCCTTATGAGGCTTTGATACTTGACAGATTCTGATTATACAAGGCTTGAAACTTCTCCATCTCTTTCCTAGTTTTTACTACTTCTTGTTCTAAGGCTTCACATCTGGTCTTCTTTTAGGATAATTGTTGTTTCAGAATGTCTTTGATTTTCTTTGCCTCTTCTAATTCCACTTTTAGTAGGACAAGGTATTCATCAGGTTCTTTACTGTCTTTCTCGAACTATATCAATAATTGTATTTTCTTTCTGTTCTTAATTCTTAGTCTGTCAATCTCTTCCAGTGCATTGATCAATTCTCCTTCCATGTCAACCACAACTTCTTCTTCATCACTTCCTGTGTTGTTATTATCATAATCCTCTTTGGCCATAAGTATGAAGTCATTTAGTTTATCTTCAATAGAGGACTCATTGTCTTCACCATCTAAAGGATGATCATCATTGTTTACGCAAAGACTTTTCTTCTTAAAGTTATTCTCTTTAAATAAATTTCTGTGTTTGTACTTCTCCTCATCATCACATGTATGATCCTTTCCTTTGTAGGGACATTTATTTGAAAAATGATCTATCCTACCACAATTGAAACATTTGAAAGGCAATTTACCTTTGTATTTTCCTGATCCCTTCTTCAGTCTCTTCACAAATTTTGCTTCAATTTCATCAGGCTCAGAATCCTCATTCTTGTCTACTTTAAATGATGCTTCTCTAGAGGTGGGTTTATATTTAACTATTCTCATTTCATATGCAGTCAATGTTCCTAGAAGTTTATCAAACTCCAATGTTTTTAAATCATTAAGTTCTTCTATAGTAGAGACCTTCGGGTAGAACCTATCTGGGAGAGATCTCAAGATTTTCTGAACTAAAAAAGGTTCCTCAATTTTTTCACCAAGTGCTTTCATTGAATTTACCATTTCTTCTACTTTCATAAAGTATTTTCCAACAATTTCATCTTACTTCATCTTTAGTTGTTCACACTATATTTTGTAGGTTTGAAGCTTGGCATACTTTACCTTCTCATTGCCTTCATAACTGCTCATGAGTTTGTCCCACATTTCTTTGGCAGTTCCTAGGTGCATAACTTTTACGAATTCTGCTTCTGCAAGCCCACTCAAGCTAGCATTCATAGCCTTAGTGTTGAAGATAAATTCTAGCTTGTCATCCTTATTAGCTAGTACAACTGGCTTCACATAACCAATATCTACCACATCCCAGACATCCACTCCTAAATCCATTATGTAGGTTCTCATTCTCACTTTCCAGAAGGCAAAGTTTGTTCCATTGAATAGAGGGGCCTTATTGGTTTAATTTCCTTCATGGCTTGACATGTTTAAGCTCTAGGATCTACCCTTAGATAAAAGGGGTCAGCTCTNGAGGGGGGGGGGGGGTTGAATCAATTGTTATCGTGCTTAAACAATTATGCTTATTTCAAACTCTTTACGAAGTACTCAATGAAAATCACAATAATGCAGGGAAATAAGTAATAACACATTCAACATCAGTCACACATATGAGATACATAGAGACAGATATTTCCTAGGGAAACCCATAGAGGGTAAAAACCTCTTCTTCTTTATATGATAATTAATCTTTACATTCTTTACATTATCATACATATGAGCACCAACTCATAATGAGGCTACAACCTATGTTTTTCAAGCTGCTACTTACTGAGAGCACCAACTCTCTGGATTCTCTAGCACCAACTAGAAGGAAGCACCAACTCCTTGGTTTCTCTAGCACCCACTAGAAGGAAGCACCAACTCCCTAAGCGTTCCAGAACTAATTGGATGGAATCACCCACTTCAAGTCACACAAGAACCAATATGTATAAAAGAGAACAACAATTCTCCCTTACACCTCCCTACCACCCAGAAATATATCTTTCCTATTATGACTTATTACAGTGATATAAATTTCATCAATGGCTTATCGGTCTCATCATTGTTATTCTACACTGCGCTTCTCTATTTGCATCAGTGTCTTCTGCACCCTCCTTGCACTCTCTGTTCTTTTTCCTTTCATGCTCTCTGCACCATGTCCCTTCAATGCACCATTCCTCTTCTATACATCTCTGTTGTTGTGCTCTGCCTCCTTCTTCATGCCTCAATCACTCCCTACAACAACAACAACACCCATTTCTTCTTTGTTCATCATTCTTATAGTCTCTGTGCACCTTGTGCATATAATCTAAGTCTTTATCTTGCATCCTCTCCACCCCTAATCTCCTCCACATTGGGGTGTTTTTCTTCACTTCACTATTCCATAGCTATCCCTTCTTCTTTGTGCCATGTTGTGTCTCTCTGTTCTGCATCTCCTGCCCATTGTGAGTGCTCTTCTTGATCATCATGGTAACTCTTCAGATTCTCTAGTGGTTTCACCCATGCCCATCCATAATCACTGGGTTTTCTATCGAGATTCCTCATCTTCTCTGGAAGTTGAGACTCTTCATCTTCTATGTCATAGACGAGCTCATCCTCTAGTAGAAACCATCATTTTTTTCTAGCAGTTACACTATGAAGTGCAAAAGTGGCCCTCCGATCTTATTCAAATTCATCTGCACCGTTGAATTGAATTCATTGAATCTTGTGTTCATTTCACCATTTCTCACTTTGGCATTTCAGGATCCCCGTGGTAAATATTTCGTTACTCTCCATGTCCTGATCCCCGAAACTCTGAAATGGAGCTTGTCTACACTATAATTTCTCTACAGCTCTTCGACCATGTGACTACAAGAGGTGACCGAGCACTTATCCATACAGTTCTTTTACGATTTCTCTTTTTGGCACTTTGGCATTCCTGTGGCGATGAGTTCTTGATGCTCCATGTCCCGGTATCCAAAGCTCTGAAATGGAGCTTGGTTGTGCTAGCTCTGATCACTTTATCATTTTCCATTTTGGCCTTTCATGATTATTTTGATGAAGAGTCTCGTCATTTGACTCTTCCAACTCCCGGTATCCAAAGCTCTGAAATGGAGTTGGATCAATGGTCCACACCCTAGATGATTCGACGGTCCAGATCTCTTCATGATTTCACACATCAAGATTTCTTCATTCTTGACGTCATATTTCTTGACAACTCCACCTCCTGGTCTGTGAAACTCTGAAATGGAGTCAGCTCAACTTTTTGGCTTTTCACACTTTGCAACTTTGGGATTCTTGTCATGAGAGTCCTTGACATCTCCAAATCCCAGTATTCGAACCTCCGGTATGGAGTATTTGACATTTCACGATTTTGCATTTCGCGTATTCGGGTTTCATGACTTCGGGACTCCTATAGCAAGAGTTCTTGACATCCCCAACCCTCGGTATATGAAATCATCCTCCTTCTTCTGGGATTTCAGCACTTCACATTTCATCATTTTGGGAGTCCTGATGATGAAGAGTCTTGACTCTTCCAACTCTCGGTACCCGAAATTGTCCTCCTTCTTCCGAGATTTCAACGTTTCACATTTCACAATTTTGGGACACCTGATGATGAAAAGTCTTGACTCTTCCAACTCCTGGTATCCCAAACTCCTAAATGGAGTTATTTCCCATTCTGTGAAACTCTTCATTTATGTGCCTATTTCGGGATTTTGGGATTCCATATTTTGCAACTCCGGGACTCCTGTGTTGAAGAGTCTCAAATATTGACTTCTCAATTTCCCGGTATCTAAAACTCTGAAATGGAGTTTACGCTTCTGATCTTTCCATGCCATTATCCTTGCACAGTTGATTTTCCTTTTCTGCCTGTTTGTCATCAAATGAACAAGCACACTCTTGCACTTTGCATGCACCATTGCACTTTCTCTTTTGAGAAGCTTATGTTGTCCCTGTTTTGCCATTTCTATAGACTCTGATCTTGCCATCAATGACAAGCACACCTGCCTGAAAACATGCCAACAAGATTTTGGTTGAGGTACATGTTGAGTAGATGGTTGAAACAAGTAGTTGATGAGTTGGCACATACATGAGGTGTATATTTGATGATGTTGAGACATATTGATGAGTAGTTGACACATGATTGGTACATACTTGGTATATGGTTGGATGCACTTTTTTTATGGTATAGGTTGATTACAGGTTGAGGTACAGGTTGATGCATGGTTGATGCATGGTTCAGATTTATTTGTACAGGTTTACAATGGTATATCTCATAGTGACAGGTTGACAGTGGTTCCATCATTCTAATTCTACTTCAGGGTGGTAGGATGGGGCAAGGAAAGGTGGTTGTAGCCGAAGAACATATGGGGTTGTAACCGAAGAACATATGGGGTTGTAGCCAAACAATTGGGGAGTTGGATCTTCCCTCCAGTTGTAGCCTGAGAATTTAGGGGGTTGGAGCCTCCTTCCATTTGTATCTAGAAAACAAAGGAAGTTAGTGCTTCCAATGAATGTAATTCTTCAAGACATATACGGAAAAACATTCCGTGTTTTGTTTCTCGATTTGGGTTTCCACGTAAAAAACTGGTGTACTATGTATGTGTATGTTTGTTCATTGCTTATTTAATATACAATTATTGGATTATAATGCTTCACTGATATAACACTTGGATTATATGGTTAAAAATGCTTCAATTTCTCTATTACTGATTCACCCCCCCTCTTAGTAATCCAACAATTGGTATCAGAGTTGGTTCCTCAAGGAAATAGTTTAACCACTGGAACGAGATCATGGATTATTATGAGAATGGAGTACCAATGTTTAATGGTCAGAATGGTTTTAAGTATGAGGTGTGGAGCATAACGATGAAGTTTTACAGGCACATGGACATTATATTTGTCCATCGGTTGTTACAATATATGATAGTTCAAAAAGGGCAAAGACTTCAACTATGAAGGAATTTAGGAAGAATAACATAATAGCAATAGATTTCATCTAGGAAGGATTACCTAATCCAATAAGAGAAAAGGTTGGTAAATGTTCATCAACAAAAGAAATTTGGGATAAGTTACATGACATATATTCTTCACCCATTACAAATCCAGAAAATTTTAAAGAAGATGCATATACAAATCAAGAAGAATTATGTTCACCATGTCAAGAAGATTCAAAATATGATGAGTACATAATCACCATAGGTATGTTGTTTTGTGTTGATTGAGAAAAATGTGGATATCTTGAAATAGAATGCCATGAAGGAAATGAGACATGAAAAATAATTGAAAAGGAAGATAATTATGAAGAAGAATTGATTAGTTATTTAGATGAACTAAGAGAAGAAAACAATTCACTCAAGAAAGAATTGATGAAACAAAAAGAAAGTGTTCACATTTTTTAATAGGCCCAATCGGTCATTGTGAACTTAAGAACTCAGCTAGAAGAAGCTAGTAAGATCGAAGAAAACCTTGAATATCAAAAGCAGTATTTGGAAACAAACATAGCAACACAAAAAGAAGAAGTAGAAACAAGAGAGAATATATTGACAGATCATCCTAAGGAAAGAACTAATGATCTAAACCAGCTTGGTGCAGAGTTTGGTCAAGAAGAGAAATGACTTAAAGAATAAATAATCACATTAAAAATTCATCTTGAAGAAGAGAAAAGAACAGAAGAAGTCATGAAGTCTCAGATAATGAAGAAAGAAGAAGAGATTGAGAATGTTGAAGAAGAAGTTGTCACATTGAGAAGTAAAAGTGTCAATCTCAACACGAATGTTGAAGAGACAAAAACATTCACATCGGTTATAGAGAATGAAGAGAAGAACTATAGGTTACTAGAAAAGAAGAATGAAGACAATAGAAAGAGTTATGTAGAAGTACTTAAAGGAAAGAATCATGGTCAACCAGAATCTAAAAAAACTATTAAAGATACATATTCAAGGGGACCATACATGTTCAAGCCACAAAGAAGCTTCAATCATGATCATGATCAGTCAAGACAAAAATTTAGAAGGACTACGCCACAAAGAATATCATTCACTCGCAGGTATGAAAATTTATTTTATGGTCATTTTTTTTATTGTACTAGATTTGGACATAAGGTTGCAGATTGCAAGGATTATAAAAGAAATGTTCAAGAAAGAAGTGCCTATGTGGCCACACGTAACATTAAGTGTTACAAATGTCATAACTATGGACACATAGCCAATGATTGTAGAAGCATGATCTATACTTCCATGAAAGAGAATACAAATATCAGATATAAGAAAGTATGGATAAGAAAAAAAGAAGAACATGTGAACAAAGACTAGGTACCAAAGATCATAAGATTGACAATAAAACGAGATGAAGAAAATTCCACAGAGAAAAAGAAAGATGTCAGATACAGAAAGGTTTGGAAAATAATTGAAATAAAGGAAGGGAAAGTAAATAAGGAATAGGTTCAAGAGATTGTACTTTCAGGCACTGTAGTGAAAGATGAATCCATAGACAAAAAGAAAGAAGTTAGAGCTCAGAGAGATAATGCATCTACCCATGAATATGATGATGAATCCACCATTGAAGATGATGATGAATACACATCAGAGAAGGAATTGTTCTGAGCCATTCGGCTTAGAGATTCCAACATAATATGAATATTATACAGGGGGAGTCTATGCGATAGCTATGAAAGACCAAAGAACCATCCTTCGAGCAACTTGTAGAGTTTGAGAAGACAAATTCAGAGAAATCAGTTAGCAGAAGTACCATTTGATAGCATAATGATAAATGGGTTAGCATTATAGATAGTTGTGCAAGTAGAGTCTTGGACAGTATGGACAAAGATGGATTCATAAGAACACTTAGCAGGTTTGTATAGATATATGATAGTGGACGAGAGCATGGATTCATAGATTGGTTTAGAGAGTGGTTCATAAACAAAGGAACATTATCGTAATGGATGATAATTATGTTATCACCCCATAAGTTATGGGAATCAAATGGTGACTGGGATATTATCTGTCTCTAGTATTTTTTTTTGTTGACAAATGATTTTTCATTATGCAAATAATTCGAAAAGAAAAAAGAAAAGAAAATAAAAGAAAAAAAAAAGAGAAAGAAAAAAGAAAAGAAAAAGAAAAAAGAAAAGAAAAATAAAAGAAAAAAGAAGAAAAAGAAAAAGAGGGCATAAAAGAATTGAAACAAAAGCCCCATGCAATAATAGTAACTTGGCCATACCTTTCAAGCATGGCCAAGTTCTTTTTAAATTTAATGTTGATAGGGTAGTGAATGATTTGGCTAAACAGATTAATCTTAGACAAATGTGTTTAGGTTAGATTAGTGAATAAATCTGATCAGACTGTCTAATCCTGGTCAGATAGCCCTAGGGTAGAGTAATTTCTTAACCCAACAGTTTAATCTGGGTTAATTGTCATAGGAAGATAGGTTAGCATGTAGGTCAGTTGCTCCATTTGTTTCACCCCAATAAAACCAGCTTGATGTAAAAGGTTGCACCATGTCTCAAAATCCTAAAAGATAGTTGGCCGAACCCCCTTGGTGATGTCTATTTGAAAGGTATGAGAAAAACCCATAAAATGCTTTTATCCTAAGTTCTCTCAGCACATGTGTTACCCGCTTCTGATTTATACCTCCTGCACATATCAACGGTCCTGATTGTGATGCTCAGATCTACGATGTACAGAGCATTTCGGACCCCCCCCGACCATTCTGCTTTTAACCGAGGGGTCCGGAATCGGAAATAAGACTTGCGCACATCTGGACGGCCCAGAAACGAGCACTTAAATCAATCATCCAGATTTGATTCTAGACCCCTTCGTCTGTTCTTCTTTTAATGGAGGGGGGGGGTGTCTGAAATGAATGATAAATGACGCGCTAAGATCTGCGACCAGGAATAGGGCGCATAGATCAACGACCCTAATTATATTTCGGACCCCCCTGATGATCTGCTTTTAACCGAGGGGGGGCGGTCCAGAATGGTTTTTCCCTCTGGCGGGCCCTTTGTGACACGTGGCGTCAGCCTATTGGTCCCAAAGTCCCATCACCATTTTCTATCTGACAACTTCCGTCACTCATGGATGCCATCTTCCACTTGTTCCACTTGCTCCCGAGTTATGTCACATCCCCATAACTGCTGTTAGACCCCTACCCCTTTTCACTCATGAACAACCCCTTATAGCGACTTTCACCTCCAATCCCTAGTAGCCATGTCACCCATCCATATGTTTTGGGCCACCGTCACCTGCCATCTCACCCCCAAGTGGCCTGTTGTCCATTTATTACTGGATAACATACCCGTTATCCCGCTGACCCGTCTCCCGCGTCAAACTGACTCCATTTTTGAATAAAATTACCGTTCTCCCCCATTTTCGTTGTTCACTCGTCGCAACAGAAAATCTCATAGCCAGCCCCTCCATTACATCCTGTCACCTTCATCCACAGTCAGTCGACCCCACTAACTTCGTGTTTTTTGCAGGTACTATTGCAGAGATGGCGCCAAAGCCAAGACAAGCAGAAGGAGAGGAGAATCCTTTTCTCCCGTCTCCTGTCGACCTGGAAAAAATCCCATTGGTCAACAAAGACAGATTGATCGCTGATACCAAGTGTGATTTCGATTTTTCAGACCTCCAATCATGGCTCCAAGAGGTTTTCCTGGACCAAAGCGATGAAATTGGACTCTGGGAGTCCAATTTTCCCCTTTACCTCTTTCCCCAGATCCACCATTTTCCCGAGTTTGCACTTAAATGCCAAGCTCACTATATTCCTGAACAAAGAGTCGTCATCTCCTCTTCCAAAGACACCCTGTTCCTCATCACTCCCGAAGACATAGACTAGATGATGCAAATTCCCCGTGCTGAATCTGCATCCCCTTTCAACCTAGAAATCCTTACTGAGTTATACCAGAAGATGACTTTTCCCCAAAGAGCTCAAATTTTCGAACTTTTCCTTCCCACCTTCGCTCAATTCCCTTCCACAAATAGCCCTTACCCATCATCCATGTTCTCCACCAAGGGAAACCAGGTCATTTCCTCCCTTTGTTCTCTGTTAGGTTACTATTCCGACCAGTGGGTAGATGAGCCCATTCTGGGTTTTCTATCCATTTTCTCCAATGATGAAAAACCCACAACACAGTTTGATTACAACACCTTCTTGGCCGACAATATTCACGAACAGTTCATGAATTTTGGCATGGAAGGCATGTTCAGATATTTGTCTATAATGGCATACATGTTCGTCTACTTTCGAGCAGATAAATTTAGTTTTTCCATGCAGAATATGGACGCAGATGGAAGGCCTCAGCCAGTCACAGCATGGACCTCTTTGTTGAAGCTTAACTCCACAGAGTACAACTTCAAATCATTCATTGACCTATTCTACAACCCTGTGGTAAGCTTGTTGAGCGACAGGCCCGAGCCTCGAATAAACGACGAAGTCCAGAGAATTCTGCATCTCTCGGACAACACCAAGACCGGAGATTGGTACTTGTATCAAAACCATACCGATATTAGAGTATTCGTGTGTGAGTTGGCACCTTACAAGATGCCTAAGTATGTGCCGGTAATAATTTTTGCTCTAGAATACATAAGACAAATCATGAATTCAGATGATATCCATTTCGTGTCTTTGAAGAAAAAGAAGTAGCTTCGGATCAAGGGGAAGATTGGCTCCTTCATATGCAACAGTCAAGGCGTATGAGAAGAAGCTGATCGGATGTTGAGAGAGATGAAGTTTTTCTTAAGATTCCCATGGCACTATGATCCATATGGGATCATCTCAGAAATGCGGGTGAAGAACAAGAATATCCCGTATGTTCACGAAGCTAAGCCCGAGATTGAGAAATTCGCTAATCAGACGGTGTGGGTGCCTGACACGTTGATTGAAGTGGAACAACAGGTTCTCCCTACCACTGTGCCACCAACTTCCACACCACAAGTACCTAAGGAAAAAATGCCTCGACAAGAATCATCTCCGCCTGTCATGGAGGTGTCGTCTGAAGAGTTCCAGTTACATACTAAGAGGCCCAAGACAACCACAGTTCCCAGGCCTACTGGGGAGAAATAGGTCCCGCCTACCATAGTGACTAAGTCTGATATCACCCCAGTTGTGCCGAAGAAATTCATAGACTCCCCACTGGACACTCAGCCGGGCAAGACTGGGCCCAAGTTGAGTATTTTCGAGAAGTACGAGCTGATTAAGAAAAAGAATCAGACTCTTACCACCAGCACCTATGCTCAATTTCGAAAGAAGACGTCAACTGCACAACACAGGCTGCTGTCTGCATTTGACATAGAAAAGGGCAGGATGCACATGGCCTTCCTCCAGGCGTGGGTACCATACCCCAAGGTAATTACAGACTAGAAGAGGGCCACCTTCGAGTTCCAAACGAAGGACGTGCACCCCGCATATCAGATGGATTTGCACAAACGGACATGAGAGATGATATTCCATATGTTGGCACATGCTTCAGCTTCTGCAGCAAAATTACAGGTATCATTGAACAATGCTCAGACGCAGCTCAAGATGGAGAAGATTTCATCCTTCACAAAGGATAACAGAATTAAAACTTTGGAGGAGCTGTTCCTCAAGATCGGCTATGATCCCTCAAACGTCAAATCTCTAGAAGAGATGATAAAGAATAAGAATGCATATATCGCCTCCTTGAGGAAACATCTAAAACTCCCTCCTACAGAAGACTCGCAGGTAAAAGAGATAGCAGAGAAAGAAGGCAAGAAAGACGAAATTCTCAAACTGCTTATGGAGCAGAATGCACAGCTCAAAGAAATGAAAGCAAAGATTATTAAAAGAGAAGGAACAAATGAAGTCAATGGAAGTAATTCCATTGAGTGCCATTCCAATTTAAGGAGCAATCACAACAACAGTGACAACAATCCCAATTGCAACACCAGTGACACCCCAAGAGGGGACAACCGACCTCGCCAAATCCATGGAAAAGATGAACCTGCAAGAGACAGAAATCAACAGGCTTAAGAAGGAAGTTGAGAACCTACAAGAACTCAAAAGTTTTTTCCAGACCAGTCTCTCCAAAGAAAAGCAGGTAACTGAGCAGCTCAGAAAGGAACTACAACAGCTCCAAAAGCAAATAGTGGCAGGGAAGACTTTGGCTGAGGTCAAAGAGAATGTATGGACAGACATCACAAATTCCATAAATGAAATCTGGCCCATGATCCAAATCATGTTTGAGTAGAACGAGTTGGTCTAGAGGAGTAAACAGGCTATTGAGAAAATCAGGGTAGAATTGGGAGATAGACCAACTCAGGCAAATGATATCATCAAATTTCTCAATTCTAAGACCAAAGAAGAACTAGAAGAGATGAAGATAGAAGACATAACAAAGACTATCCTTGAGGTCAAAAGAGTTTTGACCAAAATAGGTTTAATGCTTCAACTGGAAGAAAAGGTTCAGATCATGGACCAGGGGGTACAAAAGTTTTTCAACAAGATTGAGGCTCTCCAGAAGAAAGGTCTCCCCGGTCTGAAGGTTATTAATGATAAACTGATGACACTCCCAGATTACAAAAAGAGACTGTCTGAAGTGTCTAAGGACAGTTCAAAGTTTGTTGGCATACAAGGGAGAATCACCAACAAAGCATTCCTAGATTCTCTTTAGTTGGACATCAGTATCCAACACGAGATTCGATACATATTCCTCACTAAGCCCACTTTCGCCAAATATACGAAAATGGATGAAGTGTATCGGAGACTACTCAAAGTCATTGTGCCTAGTAATCTCAGATGGGAGGAACTCTGCGATCTTCTTGATTAGCAGACGAGCTGACCGTCCAGTCACCTATCCAGTCAGATGAGGTCGTGCAAAGGCTTCATCAACGGTCTACCCAAAATTTCTGCATGCAATTGCACCAAGTCATCAAGCAGTTTGATTAGTTAAATTAGTTAGGCTAAAAATAGAATAAGCACGTCCTGATCAGTTATGACAGGAACGTTTGTAGTTTGAATTATAAATACTTCATCTTTCAAAGTATTGGGGGTTGTTGATCTTTACACCCTGACGCTATCAGACTGTAACATTTTTTGAAGAGATCTGCCATTAATAAATAGGAAACACTTTTACAGGATTCTTCCGTGTATTCACTGGTGATGTTTATTCTCTAAGTTGAATGTTATTCTGCTTTGTTATCACATTGTTTTCTGAAACTAATCTTTAAGAGTAACATATGTTGCAGGATTTATCTTGGATACCCTGTTTCCGACTTTAAAGATTTCAATGTTTATCTTCTAATGTTTTCAATTAAGAAATTCTTAACTGCTTCTTAGTTGAATTTATCTTTCTCATCTTTTCTTCTGTCCATCATTTAAGCTATTAAAGATCAAGTGAGTATATTATCTCGCCCTGTGGAAGTATTCCTTTACATTTCTGGTTTATATCTCATGTTTATTATAACATAGACCCCATAGCCCAATGGAGGTGTATACTGTCTCAACCAACTCAAAATACACTTTGACAACAAAACCTACCTATTTCTTTACCTAGCCTAATATCTAAATTGAAAACATAGCTAAATCATATAGAGAGATCCCTCTCTGAAGCTGGAAGGGCTAGATCCCAGCTTTAAAAGTGGTTGGATAAAGTTACCTTTGTAGATTTTTTCTTTTTCAACCTCCAGGAAATTTACCAAGTGCTAACATAATGGCGACTCCACTGGGGAAGAACTAAAAATTGATAATTTCACGTTTTTATTTCCCCTAAAAAGAACGTTCAAATTTGAAAAGAAAATAATGTTTAGAGGTTGACCAAACTTTGTACATATTATTTTCAAACTCGCAAAATTAAAAAATATATACATACAAAAAACGAAAAAAAACAGTTCTGGCTCCCAAGAAAGTTCATACTCGATCTCATCCAAACCCAGAACCCGCAATAGTGATAGATAACCCTGAACAATTGCTCAGGTGAAAGACCTTAGCTGCCAGTTCAATGAGTCATATTCTCCTTCATAAGTCTCCTTCCTTTTCCGAGAAGCCTATTGCCTCTCAAAACTCCGACCTTGAAACTTTTCCACAGCGAAGCCTGGTTAGAACACGGTCCGACAGTTTTGTGACTGAAATTGTTTTTGACCCAACTCCATTGCAACCCTGAACCCCCGAAGTTCAGTCTCCCATGACTAAACCTCAAATCACTCTCTCAACACTATCCAGTCCCTCCTCGTCCTCGTCTTCAGCCGCTACCTCGTCGACCATCCAGGTTGTCATCCTGCCTCCTCCACCCATCATGGCAGCTCGATATGCTCCTCTGGTGTTGGCTGCGCCACTACAGGCCATGCCCCAAGACTATCAAACTAGACTCCCACAGTTCGACGCAACGGGACCTTTAAACACCCAACAACATGTTCAAAAAATGAATGATTATTTTGACCTGCAAGAAGTTGATGAGGCTGACGTTCAAATGAGATTGTTTTCCCAAAGTTTGACAGGTGACGTCAAAAAATGGTTCAAATCTTTACCTGTCGCCTCAATCCTTGACCTTGTTGCGTTCCAAAGGAGTTTTTTGGACAGATGGGAGGTAAAGAAAAACCCTCTCCAAATACTGTCAGAATACGAGAATATAAGAAGAAATCAATTTGAGACGATACAATATTACTGCACCCGGTTCAACAACCTGTACAATGCAATCCCAACTGAAATCAAACCTCCACAGGGTCTAGCATTGATTAAATTCCCTGATGGATTTGATGCCGACATGTCATACCAACTAAGAGAAAGAAATTCTTCCACCCTGGAGGACATGTAGAAAAGTGCTATAAGTGTGGAGGCCAATCTATTGGCAAAGAGGGCACGATAGAGGTCAGAAAGGAGAGTCACAATTAAAGAAGAACTTTCCACGTTGAACACAGATTCCAAATTGGATTCTATGGCCAGAACAATGGAACTAATGCTGGAAATATTGACTGTGTCAGACAAAAATCCTCCAAGAGACAACACACCTGCTCCTCAGGTTCGAAACCCCAATTTCAGGAGAAACCCTCCTCAAATCAGATAGAGAGATCCTAGGGATCAAAGAGAGCGGAGGGGACCAGATCAGCAGATTAGACCTCCCCTTCAAGAAAACTATGTTGATGAAGGGAGGGAAGTGATTGAGGAATTGGAGGACACTCACATCAACCTCATGGGCATTCACGACAACGAAGCTATCTTTCTTACCCAAGAAGAGAAGGAACTTTTTCTTCTAAATCAAACGAAAGTATGTGAAGAAGCTGAAGACGCAGAACAACAGGCCTTTGAAAATGCTATTTTGGAGGTACATCGTCAATACAATCTACGGAGTAAGAAGACAAAAGGGAATTCCCCAAAAAAGACGACTGAAACATAGAAGGTAGCCGATACCAAGAAGACTCCTGAGAAAAATACTATTAAGAAGACTCCTGAGAAAAATACTACTGAGAAGACTTATGAGAAGAGTAAATCCGACACTCCTGTGAAGAGAAACCTCACCATTCTGAAAAGGCCATCACCGCCCGAGGTTTCACCTATTAATCCACCGAGTACTTCTGAGCAGAAGAATTTGGTGGACAAACAAGAAATGATGAGCCAAGGCAGAGCTCTTACACCCTTTAGCCTGGAGGGGGAGTTGGCCAAAATAAAAATTCCCATCCCACTTACAGATTTGATGAACAGAGGTGGTTATCGTTCATAGGTGATTAAAGCGCTGGCCATTGAACCTGACATAGGCACGAAGGCCTTGACCATTGGATCAACAAGTCATTCGGACACTGTGAACGTTACTGATGATAGACCCGAGATTGTTTTCGGACCTGAAGTAGATGGTCGAGATGATACTGGTGAGGTCGCTCCCTTTTAAATTAGTCTGAACATACATGACTTGATCTTGCATAATGCTATGCTGGATTTGGGTGCCTCCCACAATATGATGCCTAAAGCAGTAATGGAAAAGCAGGGACTGGAGGTAACCAGACCATACAAGGATTTACACTCATTCGACTCCAACAAAGTTAAATGTATTGGTTTGATCAAGGACTTATGCATCACCTTGGTTCAGATTCCTGCGAAGAGCATGGTAATGGATGTGGTGGTTGCAGACATCCCGCCGAAGTATGGAATGTTGCTATCCCAGTCTTGAGGGGCTAAGTTGAAAGGAACCCTCCAGCTGGATATGTCTTATGCCACTATCCCAGTGTTTGGGCAACAGAGGAGGCTATACAGAGAAACATTGATGAAGTACATGGTCAGTAGCCAAGAAAAACCGCACAATTATCCCCTTTACACTGCGCATTCCGATTTAGATTCGTTCATCTTGTACAATGATGGTAATACGGAAGAGCAAGATACTCAGCTGATGGAAGACACATCTAGTCAAGATGAAAGCCAAGAAAGCATTGAGGTAGCTAAGATGAAGAACGTGATAACTGAAGATTTACCTGCTGATTTCTGGAGCATGGATTTTGATGGAGCTGAGTAAAGAAGGAGCAGGAGCTGGAGTCTGGTTTCATAATCATAGAAACAGGTACTCAGAAAATCATTCCTACAAATTAAATTTTCAGTGCACTAACAATGTTGCCGAGTATGAAGCCTTGATGCTCGGTCTGAAGCTTTTGAAAATGGTTGGTGCTAAACAGATTATGGTAAGAGGTGATTCTGAGTTGATAATCAAGCAAATTAAAGGTGAGTATGCTGCTAAACACCCACATCTTAGGGATTATAGGAATGTTGTTCTCGATGCCTTGAGGTGTTTTACTGAAGTTGACTTGCAGGTAATGCCGAGGGGACATAATATTCTGGTCAACGGATTGGCTACGTCAGCAGCCACCTGTAAGATTCCTTTCCGCCCGACTCGCCCATATACTGTTGAGGTGAAATGCAAACCTACAGTTCCTGAAAATATCAGGTACTGGCAAGTGTTTGTTAATGATGATCAGATCGAAGAATTTCTGCAATGTAAAAACGACTTTGAATGTACAAATATAGATTTAGAGAATGAAGATGAAAATGTAAATAATTATGATTTTGAAATAGATAGTGTAAATACCATAGATTCAGGAGAATTAGGCGATGACGAAGTAGATGCTGACGTTTTACAGTTGAAAAGCAACATTTTACCTAGAGGCCTAGTTCCTTTAGAGGACTTGTTCGATTCTAACGACGTGGCCAGGAAACCAAAAATAGAATCCCATGGACAAGATGTAGAAGACTGTAATATAGGGACCGACGAAAAACCTAGGATGGTCAAACTGTCTAAATCATTACCCCTAGAGAAAAAACTCAAATACATTGAGTTGTTCAAAGAATTTTTCGATGTATTTGCCTGGAGTTATGAAGATTTAAAATCCTATGATACCAGCATCATACAACACAGGATTCCAATAAAATAAGACCAAAAACCGTTTAGGCAAAAACTTAGGAGGATAAATCCCAAGTTTCTCCCTCTAATAGAAAAGGAAATCAAGAAAATGTACGATGCCAAGATCATAGTTCCATTACGTTTTTCCAAGTGGGTTTCTAATCTGGTCCCTACACGTAAGAAAACCGGGGAAATCAGACTTTGCATAGACTTCTGAAATCTGAATAAAGTCTCCCTGAAGGATAATTACCCCTTACCGAAAATGGACCACATCCTGCAAAGGGTGGTCGGGTCCAGTTGAATTTCTCTGCTAGACGGTTTCTCAGGTTACAATCAGGTCTTAGTTCACCCGGACGACCAAGACAAAACCGTTTTCACCACACCATGGGGCACTTTCATGTATGTGAAAATGCCTTTTGGTCTGATGAATGTAGGAGCCACATTCTAGAGGGAAATGGATATCACCTTCATGGAAGAATCAGGTAAATTTATTGTCGTCTATTTAGATGATGTGACTGTGTTTTCCTAATTAGATGATGAACACCTAAGGCACCTCAGACGAGTCTTCGAGAAGTGTAGGAGGTTTGGGATTTCTTTAAATCCTAAGAAGTGCCTTTTCGGGTTAGAAGAAGGCAAACTGCTAGGACATATCATCTCAAAGGAAGGAATCAAAA
>ML827355.1:0-18354 GCA_009831015.1 Picea engelmannii | reverse complement strand
TCATCTTCTTATTTAGCTCATAAACTTGAACTAAAGGAATTCTTGCTGGCTTGTATGATCCTACACACTGCTGTACTTGATTATCTAGATCAGTTTTCTCCATACCTTTTGATATTACTCTATCTGTTCATTGATTCCTAAAAGAACTGTTTCATTCGATTGCATTGTGAGTTTTCTTCTCATTAGTTACTCTCTATTATCCCATTGATCCACACTTTCATTATTCATAATTTATTAAGTTACCAAGCATCCTTAGTCTACAACCCTAAGGAGTTTCTTGGAGTGACAAAAAAATGGCGTCGTTGTCGGGGAGAGGAGATTGAAGCTCAGATTCCTTGGGAGACGACAAGATCCAGCTTTGATGATAGAAAAAGCTTGGACATCATTTGGTTGTAATTATCTATCTGGCGACTCCATGAAGGGAAGATTCAGTGGCGACTCCACAATAATCAAATGTCAAAAGTGTTTGCATCTCTTTTGGCTCGGAGGTTTGCACCTCTTGACTTCTCAACAGTTCCTGGTTTCCAAGATCCATTTCCTTCTATAGATATTTGGGGAGATCACCTCCCAAGATTTGCAGAAAAGAAAGGAGATAATCCTTCAGATCATCTCACCAGATTTCATCAATGCATGATTCAGCTGGATATAAATCATGAGGATGTGCTCATGAAGATGTTTGTTTTCTCATTAGAAGGAGATGCTCGCGAATGGTATCGATCTTTACCTCCTTCTAGCATATCTTCTTTAAAAGAGTTTCATACAGTATTCCATCATCGATGTGAAAGGTTTTTTGCTCAGGAAATTCTTCTTGAGGGTTGTTGTGAAGAATTTCATTCACATATTCAAAATGTCTATTCTTCTAGTTGTGAACATGAAATTCTTTCTATTGTTGTTGTTTAAGAGGAAGATCTTCATAATACAAATGATTATAATGAGAATTATATATCTATAGATGCATCAGATCTTATCTCTGTTGCACATGCTTCTTTTGATTTGTATGAAGAATCAGTTATAAAAGAGGATTGCTCTCATATTTTCAAAGAGGTTTCTTATGATAGTTTTTCGCCTGTGACGGATGAGAAGGATTTGAAGATGGATTGTCTTTCTTTGCTAGACACAGAGGTTTCTTGTTCACCTATCCTTGATTAGTATGCAGACGAAGCAGATCAGATTCTTACATCAGATTTTGCTGACTTGAAGAGAAGCCCTCCTATTTATAACAGTTATGAATTTGATGTTGATGAAGAGAAATACTGTGAAAAAATTAGCCATCTGGAAACTCCCGCAGCATACATTGAAAAGTCACATCCAGAAATCAGCAAGTTTTCATTTACCATACTTCAACACAAATCTGCAGACAACAAAAAATAGTTCATCATCAACAACGAAGTTATTTTGCAGCTCTATTCATATTCGTACACAGTTGAAGGTGGAAGCCATGATAATCCAGAAAATATGCAGATACTTTCTACTTTTCAGCTGAAACAACAGCAAGAGGTATTTTCTTTCAATTTTATAGATCTGTTTGTGTGCTATCTGAAATCTTCGAGCATCATAGATGTCAAATTGCTTTTGCCAAACAAAGGTTGGTTATGCTGCATTTTTGAATTATATATCAGTATTCCATGGTTTCCTACATTCATCTTCAGATCAAAAGTTTTACCAACTATTCAGATACTCAGATGGCTTCATTGGAAGCATGATTTTACCTAATTTTGATGCAGCAATTGGTTAAAGTAGGGTAGTTTAGGAAATAATCTCTTTCTCGAGCATTTCTTTCTTCTAATTTGCAATAGAAATAGCAGTGTGAATAAAGACATGTTTGAAGGTGTACAGAGATCAGATTACAGGAAAATTACGTGCAGAGGTCATGGTTGCAGAGATCATGGTTGTAGAGTTTTCAGTTTAAAGTCTGGATCTTAACACCTGATATAAGCCCAGGCAATTACTTTTAAATTTTTCATAACAAAATTTTCAAAAGACATGTATAAATTTTTTAAATTGTAAGTCTTAAACAATAAGGTTTTGAGTTCTTTTGAATGAATAAAACCTTTTTATTCATCAAAGAAATAAAAATTTGTTGTCACCAGCTAACGTTCCATTCTAAGCTGTGATAAGCTGGTGAAAGTGTTCACTTTCAATGGCTAACAGGAATCTTCACTAGCAAATAAGCCGATGAAAGGGATAAAACAGAGTTTTTTCATGGCAAAGTTTAAAGACACCTGGTGTATCATCATCAAAGTAATTGGTGGGAGAAGAAAATGGATTAGATCTTCACCATGTTTGGTTGAGTCATCATTGCAAGGAAAAGAATGTACATGAAACTGTTTAATGAGAAACAAATGGCAGATTAATTCCAGTTTTGGAGGACTCTGCAATTGTTATTAGGAACCTCGGTAATCACAGTGAAGATATTTGTGCATGTGTTGAAAGTGCAGATGTTGTACCTGCACCGATATGGAGAAAGTGACAATATGGCTACGGTGCTATTGTCCTCTCTGTATACTGATGTGATTGAACCTAAGCAGGTTAACATAGGTCTTAGCAAATTTCTCGAATCAGTAGACGATTTGGCCTTGGATATCCCTGATGCAGTAGATGTTTTAGCATTATTTGTTGTTCGTGCAGTAGTTGATGACATACTTCCTCCGGCCTTTCTGACCAAAACATCAAAATCTCTACTAGAGGATTCGAAGGGAGTTGAAGTAATTCAGAAGGCTGAGAAAAGCTATTTATCAGTT
Source organism: Picea engelmannii (assembly GCA_009831015.1). Classification (NCBI taxonomy): domain Eukaryota; kingdom Viridiplantae; phylum Streptophyta; class Pinopsida; order Pinales; family Pinaceae; genus Picea; species Picea engelmannii. The sequence continues at coordinate 15,613 of ML827355.1, read as the reverse complement.
CATCTTCATGCAAAAAATTATTTGAATGTTGATGGGGTGACAACACCCACGTCACAGTAGAGGAAGTAAAAAGGACGTGTGGAAGGTTTGGTTAATCCAGCGCAACACTACAGGCTTCCAGATAACGATATTAAGATGGGTTACGCAGATGCTCTAAAAAGAACTCAACCCGGTGTTCAGTTTGCAAATGTAAAGGTGTCAAATTGTAAAGTCTAGGGTGCCGATGATAATGCCTATCATTACACATGCCAAGTGCCCAAGATTACAAAGAGCAGGAGATCACACATCAGTAATCTGAACAAATCTTGCATGTCCAGTTTGTTTTCAAACTGCAAAATTATAGCCATGCGCTCAGCCAAGTCAAACAATTCCAACTAAGCCACGATTTAAGGAGATTTTCATCGAGCTGCACGGTTTTGCAAGTTTTTTGATAGAAGATCGATGGCTCTTTCTTGCTCTTCAAATGAGGAATGGCATCTCAGTAAAAATGGGAAGATTTGCATTGTTATGAAGTTTTATGAAGGCTCCGTGGGATACAAAATGGCCCATCTGAAGGAGATCGGTTTCCTATATCAGATATCTTAAGGTATGTTATGGATGTGGCACAAGGTGTAATGGAGCTGCATTCTAAAGGGATCCTCGTTCTTAACCTTAAACCTTTAAATATCCTGCGTGATGAACATGATGTATCAGTTGTTGGAGACTTTAGTATCCCAATACTGTTACTGAGAATCCCATTATCAAGTTCTGATTTGTCACTAAAATTGGGCACATCAAATTACATGGCGCCTGAAAAATGGAGGACAGATGTTAGAGGTCCAGTTTTATATGAAATTAGGCGAAAATGGTCTCTCCAAGACTCCTGATAGGACCAAAAGAGATGAATGAAGTGAATATGCAGTCTGTACTCTTCTGGATGTTTATGAGTCCAAATGGCTTCTTAGAAATCGAGCCAAGCTCAAAGGAAATGACTGGGAGGATGTGGAAAAGCAGGTTTTCACTCATAGTTCTGAAGCTAAATTGCACACTACATAGTCACAATGCAAAAAACAAATTGAGTCTATGAAGAAGAGATACAGGTCCGAGACTGCGAGTATAAGCAATCTTGGCTCTGGACTTTCTTCCTGGCCCTTCTTTGCAAGGATGGATGGGATACTTTGAAGCACACTCTCATTCTCTCAACGACCATTGATAATGTTGATACAGGAGATTGGCAGAAATGGGGTTTCTGGCTTTTTTATAAACTCATTTTTGTTGCAACCTATGCTTCCATTTTATCCCTCTCTCACACCAAATGACACAACAGATTACCAGCACAAACCGACATTTTACAACTACATCTGTGCACTGTTTTTGTTGAATACCATACCTGCACTTGGCTGTGGCTTACTGGCATCTGAGTTGGCATTAGCTACTGGATCTATGGCTTTACAAATATCCGTTACCATTCATTTTATCCTCCTTTTGTATATATAACTTTTCTTGCATATTTTCTCAAGGAAGAAGATTTACACTTGAAGGATGTCTACTATTCTAAGCTGAAGGATTTTATGGAGGAATTCGAAAGTTACAAACAACTACACTATCCAGGGCACTCATAAGCCTGATGTGTTAACTCTTCCTGCTCAGTTCAAGGATGACAATGTTCTAGATGTGGGAACTCTGAAGATCTCACCACCGATGATAGAAGTGGAAAATGGCTTGAATGTAGCATCTGGCTGCATGCACTATCTATATAATCACACAACTGGTGGCAACAATTGTGGTATCAGCTGTCATGGGTCTGATTGATTATGAAGAGGCTATCTTTCTTTGTCATGTTGATAAAAGAGATTTCCTTTTATGGGTTGCAACAAGTATTACCACACTATTCCTTGGCATTGAGATTGGTGTACTTTTTGGAGTTGGTGCATCTCTTTCATTTGTGATACATGAATCAACAAATCCGCATATCGTTGTACTAGGTCGTCTTCCTGGCACCACAGTATATAAAAACACCCAACAATATTCAGAGGCATACCAAAATGGAAGAGACCAAGACAAGGTTGATGAATTAACATTGGAAAGATGTTTCCACGACATTGCCTGCAATGAAAAAAGGAGAGCTATATCACCTTTACCACAGCATGAAGAACCTTCTTCATCCAAAATGAAAGATCAAAGAGGAGATTGCAGAGGAAGATGAATTCGATTGCAGAAGTGCAGCATCCATACCATCCAAAGGATCCCAAGACTTTGACAAATTGGACGAGGAGCAGCTCATGTCAATGTGTGCTGACATTGAACCATTCCACAAACAACAAAATCCATCAAAACAATCAGCTTCTAATCATACTCCTGCTGCACCATCAACTGCTTTGGATAATAGATGTTCAGAGAGACAGACAATTTATGAGAACCCTTCAATGCCATAGATAACAACAGTTGTGCATTTGGTTTTCCTTTTTTATGCTCTGCAGCTATGGTGTCGTTGCTTAAATTATTTCGATATCTCTAACTTGTTTTCCCTCGCTTTCTTAGCATATCAATTCTTGAATCAAGCATTGCAGGTCACCTGAGGTTCAAACATCAAGTGTTAACAACACTTTATCGAGCAGTTGTTGAAGAATCTAACACTCTATGCAAGATCATTGTTGCTCTGCTTTATTTTCTTCTCAAAGATAAAACATAACTTTCACCAATGCGGAAGGCAGAATTATAATCAGTTAGCTGATGAAAGGCAGAGCTTTCACCAGCTAATTAGCAAATCTTGAGGTGAAATAGCTGGTGAAACCTGAGACTGGCCAGCAAAGGTATATTTTTTCCTAGATCAAATTTTTTCTCAGCCAAACATCCTGAAAATAGTTTCTAAAGATGCATATTGAATTTACACATCAAATTCAAGATCCATATTTGATAGAAAGGATGTTTGAAGAGGCGCCAAAGTCATATTAGAAACCTATTTTTGGGGCACAAAATCAATTGTTTTTTCGATTCTATCATGATCGAAGCACATCGGCGAGCCTTGGAAGGATACCTGCACATATCAGAGGATCTAGAAATGCTTTGTATCTGAAGTTGCTGCTGTATTGATACACGATCCGGAAAAGGTTTACAGAGACATGGTTTCAACCAGCAACACCCTCCATTGGTAGCTTCACAACCTGAGTTTTTATTATTACTGTAGAATTATCTGTGGCTTCTTTATGATCGTCCACACAATCCAGTGGATTTTTGGTTCACTGTAGTCCTCGATCCTACTTCTATACCTTATGTAAATGCTAGTGGTGGTGCAACTTGGTTTCCTCATTGTGTTTCTAGAAGGCTGAAATATGCAATTGGTGAAAATCTTCATGTCTCTCCTAATCATGGAAGATAGTCATGGTGGATGTGCCTATTGACCTCATACTGAGAATTGGGAGCATTGTAAACAGAGAGAGGAGCTTCGTCTAGTAAGCCTTGAGGTCTTTTTACTCTTGCAGGTAATCGAGATTCATCAAGTTTTGATTTTTGGGTAAGTTTTTGTTTTCGGTGGTTTAGGCGAGCCTGTGTGTGCTCATTAACCACCGAAAAGGCTGAATGACTCCATGGCCCAATACTAAAGGCACAAGGTATGCTAGGTTCTTGGAGACCTCACAGGGAGGTATCCATCCCAGTTGGAGCCAGATGTTAGCAATAAAAAACACACTAGCATTTTTGAAAGAACTATGACTAATCTTGTAGGGAAAATTTGACTATCTTCCTGAGCTCCAAATGCAGATCTGAAAGCACCATTGGAAATATTAGGATTTGTATATGTCAATCGACTATTTAAGCATGCAAAAAAGACTCTCCATGACTGAGAAATTTGATTTTGAAACAATCTGCGCTTTCACCAGCACAGAAGGAAGAATTTTAACTAGTTAGCTGGTGAAAGCTCCACCTTTCACCAGCTAAGGAGCGTATTTTCGGGTAAATTAGCCGTTGAAATCCTGTCATGGCCAGAACAACAAAATTTTTGCCCAGATCAGGATTTTTTGGGTTTGAATGGTTTGAAACCTTCTTCAATAAGATGGTTATGAATTATCAAATCAAATCTGAAGGCCATTCTTAGAGATGAAAGTCAAAAGTGAATTTTTTGACTAGATTTGGTCATTTTCAAGGGAAAAATGATAGGGATCAAGTGACACATCACCCAATTCGAATTTTAGCTTTGGAGGACCAAATCAAACAACCTTGGGAGGCTAAAACTACACTTCATCAACAATCTTCTATTTTTAGAAATCATTAAATATGACATTTCATATTTTGTTTTGATTCTCCATTCTAGATCCATTTTTATAGGATCGCATCCTACACTTGTTATATCTATTTTGGTTTGACTATTTTTAGTAAATATGATCCATCTTTCAAGGATCTATATTTCATATTCTAAGGCTATAAAGCCAAAGACATTTGGAGCACTAAGGGGTTCAATTTTGAATACTCTTTGGCTATTGTACTAAGACACTTATTTTTCAATACAGAATCAGTCTTCTTTTGTTGTTAATGACAAATTTCTTCATCTATTCCATGTTCTGTACTTTATTTCAGTTTATCTCAGCTATTAAGAACTGCCATCTTATTATTTAGCTCATAAACTTGAACTAAAGGGATTCTTGCTTGCTTGTATGATCCTACACACTGTTGTACTTGATTATCTAGATCATTTTTCTCCATACCTTTTGATATTACTCTGTCTGTTCATTGATTCCTAAAATCACTGTTTCATTCGATTTCATTGTGAGTTGTCTTCTCATTAGTTACTCTCTATTATCCCATTGATCCACACTTTCATTATTCATAATTTATTAAGTTACCAAGCATCCTTAGTCTACAACCCTAAGGAGTTTCTTGAGGTGATAACAGGCTCAAACAATGATAATGGATTACAAATTGAAAGATATATTTTTGACACAAGAAGTGCATACAACAGTTCACATTCAAAATAGAGTAATTCTCATAAACAACACTGATAAAAATCCCTACGAGCTATGGAAAGGAAGACCAACAAATGTGAAACACTTCAGATTTTTTGGAAACAAATGCTACATCAAAAGAGAAGATGGAAGAATGGGAAAGTTTGACTCTTGTGTGGATAAAGGAATACTTGTTGGTTACTGAAGTAAAATGAAATCATATAAGTGTTACAATCTAATATTGAACAAAGTTGTGGAAAGCATCAACGTAACAATTGATGAAACAAGCAGACCAAAATCAAAGGAAGAAGAAAACAAATCAATGGAACAACTTTTCAAAGAAGAAGATGAAAACGAAGTAGAAGAGGAAGTTGAAGATGAAGAGAATCTGACAGAAGAAGAAGAGCAAGTTCAACAAGTATCTCCAAAGACACCTAGCAAACGATTACAGAAGAATCATCCTTCAGATCAGATTATTGGAAACAAAGATGCAGGAGTTGAGACTAGAAGAAATATCTGTTCACCAGAACAAACACACCTAGCACTCTTATCTATAGTTGAACCAATTTTTTTTGAAGAAGCCAACAAGTATGAATTTTGGAATAAGTCCATGGATGAAGAATTGGATCAAATAGAGAAAAATGACACTTGGGAATTGGTTCCAAGACCAAAGAATAAGAATGTGATTGACACAAAATGGGTTTTCAGAAATAAATTGAATGAATATGGATAGGTTACAAGGAACAAAGTTAGATTGGTATGTAAAGGATCGGCATAGATTGAAGGAATCGACTTTGAAGAGACATTTTCCCTAGTTTATAGAATGGAAGCAATCTGTTTCCTTTTATCTTAGGCATGCTCCAAAAATGTTAAAGTATATCAGATGGATGTAAAATCAACTTTAATAAATGGGGAACTTGAAGAAGAAGTCTACATTGAACAACCAGAAGGATTTAAGTTGTCAGAGAACGCAAACTATGTATGTAAATTAAAGAAGGCCTTATATGGTCTAAAACAGGCTCCTAGAGCATGGTACTCCAGACTGGATAAGTATCTACAACAGACAGGGTTCAGAAGAAGAAGTGCAGACAACAACCTCTACATCAAGGTAAGTCAAAGTAATATTTTATTAATTGAATTTTATGTTGATGATATTATTTTTGGTAGTGATGATGATAGGTTAAGCTAGAAATTTGAAAAAGACATGCATAATGAATTTGAAATGTCGTTACTTAGAGAACTATCCTTCTTTTTGGGACTTAAGATACGTCAAAGAAACCAAGGAATTTTTATTTCTCAAACCAAGTATATCAGAGAAATGCTAAAGAGGTTCGGAATGGAAGATTGCAAACCAGTTATCACTCCCATGCCAACCAGTTGTAACTTGAGCAAAGATTATGATTCGAAGTCTATAGATCATAGGAAATATAGGTCAATGATTCACAACCTACTATATGGGACAACATCCAAACCATATGTATTGAAAGCAATTGGATAGGTGGCATCATTTCAAGAAACACCAAAGGAATATCATGTATTATTAGTAAAGAGGATTTTCAAATATATCAAAGGAACATAAGAGTTTGGATTATGGTATCCAAAAGGAAAATATCTATCACTTATTTCCTACACAGATGCAGATTGGGCAGGTTGTATTGATGACCGAAGAAGCACCAGTGGAGAAACGTTCTACTTAGGTGAGTGTTTGGTATCATGGCTAAGCAAGAAACAATCATCAATATCTCTATCTACAACTAAGGTAGAGTATATTGCATCAAAAACATGTTGTACACATGTTCTTTGGATGAAACAAACTTTGACAGATATGAAAGTTGAGTATGATGAGACCATTCCAATATATTGTGATAATACAAGTGCCATCAGTATCTCAAAAAACCCAGTAATACACTCCAAGACTGATATGAAAATAGAAGACTGACTTGTTATGCTATGCAAGCACCCTCTACTTCATAAAAATAAACTTTACAGGACCTTGATTCATGTGTTAAAATATGCAAGATAAACTTATGTGTTAAGTTTATGTATCTTCTTGTAAATGCTTATGTGTGAGGAAATGTTCTTTTAGATGGTTAAATATGTACTTGAAATAAATACACAGCAACACAACTTGCAGCAAATAAACCATCAAACTCACAACAATAACAAGATGATAAAGGAGTTCACCCCCCTCCGGGCTACATCTCCTTGAGCCTCCATCAATGGACTTGGCTCTCTGGGATTAATTAGTCAAAAGTTCTTTTAGAAGCTTCTTCTCAACTCCAATGGAAAAATAGACTGTACCGTTGATATCAGAACACATAAAAACCCCCAAAATGACTAATAGAACTCTGAAAACGGATCATGGCTCATCCGGGCATGACCTCTTCTACATGTGGCCATAAGCTTCCCTGAGCTTCTCTTTGGAAAAAAAACCTGTAAAATTCCTCAACAGCCTCTGAAACCTGTCCCAATGTGTTTAGAGCATATCAATTAGCCAAAAATGATTATTCAATCACAGAAAATAAACATAGGCTCACCAAACCATGTCCTCGATCAATGAGGGCTTAAAACTCCCTGAAGCTTCCTGAAACTTCAATGGTGAAAAACTTGTAGAAGAAGTCTTCAAATGGCCTTGAAAACAACACCAATGGATCCAGCACATCCAAAAACCTCTAGCTGGGCTTTTACAACACCTCAATCGGCCAAAAGATGAAGAAGTTAGGCCTCCTCCATTTTCCTCCTTCAAGCTTTCTGAAATTGGTTCTACAAAACGCACCTCTGTGTGCATGAACTAAGAACACGCTCCAAAATGCGCGTTAAAACCCAGCAACGGGCACAACCGCGTCAACGGTGCAAACCATAGGACGGTTAAGAGCGCGCCAGCCCCTAACCGCCTCGGCACTTGGGCATATGAATGGCCATATGACCTCGCGCAGATTAAAAGGTGGTTAACCCGTTATAACCGTGTAACTCCCACTCCGGTCATGGTCATATGAAAAATGTGAAAACTGTGGGCTACCCACGCGCTCCAAAACGTGGGCACATAGCACATAATATATGACCGAGGGTTTAAAAACCCCACGCACCAAACTGCGCACATCCACCTTACTATGGTCACATGTATATAATATAACCATAGGTTATGTTACAAAAACCACGCACAACATTAATATATTTGTGGTCATATGAATTACAAACAACCACGGGCCATTTCAAAACACCCCCCCATGCGCACGCCATTTGACAATAGACAGGGTCATATGTATACAACGATACAACCACAGGTTATATTGGAACTACAACCCCGTGCGTGTTTTAAATGGTGGCTATATGTATTAACACATGGAACCATCTTACCACACACAAACCCCGCACGCCAAATTCCATGTTGTGGTCGTATGGTAAAACAATGTGATAGGGGCTCCATTTCATTGTAACTACTCCTGCGCAATCATTTGACAAGGGTCATATGGCACACGTAATAGAACCGGGGTCGGGGCTAAGCCCTGGCCCGACCCCCCGTCGGTTACACCATTTTTTGAATTCAAATAGTTTCAAACTCATATACATTACAAAAGCCAATGCGTGGCATAGTGGTCGGGCGGATTATGGTAAGTTGTTGCACGGTGTAAAGGTCCGGGGTTCGACCCCCATGGACCCATAAACTTTTAATAAACCAAACAAACAACCATAGCCAATAAACGGGTGCCACGTGGCAGCGCTTGATTACACCACGTGGCACCTTTCCATTAGACAAGTTAATGCCACGTGTCAACATCACATTCGACCACAGTTAACCAATCAAAAATTGCCACGTCAGCATGTAGATCAAGCCACGTCACTTTTGACACGTCATCGTACAAAATGTACGGCCTGCCACGTGACCGTACAGACTGTACGGACAGGTACAATCAACATCAATTTTGTTTTTGCCTGTTTGGCTCGGCGAACAGATCACGATATCTTCTCCATACAGACTTCGTTTGAGAAAGTAAATATACCGCCGGAATCAGGAAGACGAGACGGACGCAATGGCACTGTTTTCGTCGCATTTCGAGCACTTTGAAATTTGGGCAAAATTTGATCCCCTGGTCTAGATTTTGATCACACCTTCCCACTGAAAGGCTTTTGGACCCACAAAAGCTTAGGATCATCTATCTTCTTTCAAGTTATATCAAAATCTTTTCAACAATCACCTGAATACTTTGACATGCCGTGCACTGCAACTGACTATGTCCTTCAACCACTGCTCTCTGGCTACTGCTGACCCACTGTTCTCTATGTGCTTGGAAGACTGCCAACCTTCCCACTGAGAATTAAGTCCCTCTTTCGAACTCTTTGGTGTCAAAAAAATCAACTCTCCAATGGCTGCAAAACTTTCCTGCGACATCTTGTCACAAGCCAAGAAAACCATCAATCTTGAAAATAAATTATACAAGACTGAAAAATAATGCCAACAAAAATCCTTTGCTCTTCAAACAAACTGTTGCATCTCGTACTTTATCAAAGTACATGGAATTTTCTTGCATCATGGTGTACTCAAAATCATCTTTCAAGTCAATAAACACCATCGACTAAACACAAGTCAAACAACATGATCGACAGAACATAGTCGTTAGAAAATCATCAACACCAGTCGAGACTTATTCGAAACATGAACCTTCCCAAACTGACAAGTTGATAAACATGATACATAATCATGTAACAACCATGAATCACTCATGATGAACCATCACCAGGTTCACTTCTTACACATACATAAAAACAAATGCATGTTCATGACCCTTCAACTCTCCTTCTAGTACAAACATAAGTACAACCCCAAAACATATGGGTACTTAAGAGTTGAATACAAAAAATATAAATGGTTGCAACTTATCATGCTTCCCATAAATGCACACATAACACTGAAAACTGCATTTACAACAGAAAAACGCAAGCCTCACTTGCTCAAGAAATCCAACCATTTCTTACCAAGCCAACTCAACGGTGACTTTTTCTGCTGAACATCGTCCTCTTGTGAATCATCTAGACTCACATCGATGATGGAATATCCTCTTCCAATATTTCCAATATCCTTATCCAACTTCTTCTTGTGTTGTGGATGAGTAGTTGGATGCAACGTCCAACATTGGTCAATGAGATGACCCCGCTTCTGACAATGGGTGCAAATCTTTTGCATCGTCTTTTCACGTTGTCTTTGCTTGTAGAGTTTCCTGAAATTGGACAATCTTTTCCAACACTTTGAAACATGATGGTTATACAAACCACAATATGTACAAGGATTCTTTCTTCCAAATTTATCATGCTTAACATAATCAAATGCAACTGAATGATAAGCAGAATTATACCTTGAACATTTATCACCTCTTTGAGGAGGTGAATTTGAAGAGTTACAATCTCTCCTTTGAAGACCATCAACAGTGTTCTTGTCCTCATCACTGTCACAACTCTTTCTTTTCACACATTCGCATTCATCTTGAACACAAACCTTGCATGCTGGAGGGATTGAACTTTCAACAAAAGTTCTTGAACTTTCACCTTTAAAGCCTTCTTGAGGAGGTGAACTTGAAACAAAGTTTGTGCTTGGAACTTTTTCCCTTGTCTCCTCGACTTTGGAATTTGCTCCATCTCTTCATTCATATCCAAGACCACAATACTTAGGTCTCTCTTCAACAACAATAGGCTCAACAATGCCTTGTGCATGCTTGCCCAAACCTTTACCTTCATAGCCCATTTTTAACAACAACTTGGACCCTATTCCTCTTGTGTGATTTTCAAAACCACCAAAACATTCATCCCGTGAGGAATTAAAAGATAAACTAACATTGCATACCTCATGTTCATGCATGTAATTGGTAAGGGTTTCCTTTGCCTCATGGAGTTGACTCTCCATCTCATGCAACCTTTGCAAAAGCTGGTCTTTCTCTTGCTTCATGGCCATCAACTGCTCTTCAAGGGAATTGTGCACATTCCTATCTTCACACATATCTTTCATCAAATCTCTCATGATTATAATTTCTTCTTTAGATAATGAAAATGTATGAGAACTATCAATACTTGAAGCTTCCTCCATCTTTGCAAGATTTCAACTTCAACACAAAACTTTGCACAAAAACCAATAGCTAAATCTCAAGCTATCAATGGCAAACACATGAGAAAAACAAACTTATGCTCTGATACCACCTGATCTGAAAATAGAAGGCTGACTTGTTATTCTATGCAAGCACCCTCTACTTCATAAAAATAAACTTTACAGGACCTTGCTTCATGTGTTAAAATATGCAAGATAAACTTATGTGTTAATTTCATGTATCTTCTTGTAAATGCTTATGTGTGAGGAAATGTTCTTTTAGATGGTTAAATATGTACTTGAAATAAATACACAGCAACACAACTTGTAGCAAATAAACCATCAAACTCACAACAATAACAAGATGATAAAGGAGTTCACCCCCCTCCGGGCTACATCTCCTTGAGCCTCCATCAATGGACTTGGCTCTCTGGGATTAATTAGTCAAAATTTATTTTACAAGCTGCTTCTCAACTCCAATGGAAAAAAAGACTGTACCATTGAGATGAGAACACATAAAAACCCCAAAAATGACTAATAGAACTCTGAAAACGGATCATGGCTCATCCGGGCATGACCTCTTCTACATGTGGCCATAAGCTTCCCTGAGCTTCTCTTTGAAAAAAAAACCTGTAAAAGTCCTCAACAGCCTCTGAAACCTGTCCCAATGTGTTTAGAGCATATCAATTAGCTAAAAATGATTATTCAATCACAAAAAATAAACATAGGCTCACCAAACCATGTCCTCAATCAATGAGGGCTTAAAACTCCCTGGAGCTTCCTGAAACTTCAACGGTGAAAAAATTGTAGAAGAAGTCTTCAAATGGCCTTGAAAATAGCACCAATGGATCCAGCACGTCCAAAAACCTCTAGCTGGGCTTTTACGACACCTCAATCGACCAAAAGATGAAGAAGTTAGGCCTCCTCCATTTTCCTCCTTCAAGCTTTCTGAAACTGGTTCTACAAAATGAACCTCTGTGTGCATGAACCAAGAACACGCTCCAAAATGCGCGTTAAAACCCAACACCGGGCCTAGCCGCGCCAACGGTGCAAACCATAGGACGGTTAAGGGCACGCCAGCCCCTAACTGCCTCGGCACCTGGGCGTATGAATGGCCATATGACCTCGCGTGGATTAAAAGGTGGTTAACCCGTTATAACCGTGTAACTCCCGCTCCGGTCATGGTCATATGAAAAATGTGAAAATCGTGGGCTACCCATGCGCTCCAAAATGTGGGAACATAGCACATAATATATGACTGAGGGTTAAAAAACCCCGCGCACCAAACCGCACACATCCACCTTACTATGGTCACATGTATATAATATAACCATAGGTTATGTTACAAAAACCGCGCGCAACATTAATATATTTGTGGTCATATGAATTACAAACAACCACGGGCCATTTCAAAACACCCCCCCGCGCGTGTGCCATTTGAAAATAGACAGGGTCATATGTATACAACGATACGACCACAGGTTATATTGGAACTACAACCCCGTGCGCGTTTTAAATGGTGGCTATATGTATTAACACATAGAACCGGCTTACCACACACAAACCCCACGCGCCAAATTCCATGTTGTGGTTTTATGGTAAAACAATGTGACCCGGGCTCCATTTCATTGTAACTACTCCCGTGCAATCATTTGACAAGGGTCATATGGCACACGTAATAGAACCGGGGTCGGGGCTAAGCCCTGGCCCGACCCCCCGCCGGTTACAACATTTTGTGAATTCAAATAGTTTCAAACTCATATACATTGCAAAATCCAATGCGTGGCATAGTGGTCGGGCGGATTATGGTAAGTCGTTGCACGGTTTAAAGGTCTGAGGTTCGACCCCCACGGACCCATAAACTTTTAATAAACCAAACAAATGACCATAGCCAATAAACGGGTGCCACGTGGAAGCCCTTGATTGGACCACGTGGCACCTTTCCATTAGACAAGTTAATGCCACGTGTCAACATCACATTCGACCACAGTCAACCAATCAAAAATTGCCACATCAGCATGTAGATCAAGCCACGTCACTTTTGACACATCATCGTACGGAATGTACGGCCTGCAACGTTACCGTACGGACTGTACGGACATGTACAGTCAACATCAATTTTTTTTTGCCTGTTTGGCTCGACGAATAGATCGCGATATCTTCTCCATATGGACTCCGTTTGAGAAAGTAAATATACCACCAGAATCAGGAAGACGAGACAGATGCAATGACACCATTTTTGTCGCATTCCGAGAACTTTGGAATTTGGGCAAAATTTGATCCCCTGGTCCAGATTTTGATCAAAGACGAAGCACATTCCAATCAAGTATCACTTTCTATGGGAACATGTTGTAGAAAAGAACATCAGAGTTGAGTAGGTGGGCACAAAAGAACAATTGGAAGACATATTTACAAAACCACTTCCACGGGAATCCTTTGAATATCTTCGCCAAAGACTTGGAGTTATTTTTGCTCCAAAATGAATGATTTTTTAATGATTTTTTAATGCTTATATTATATGTCTTAGATGTACATGAGGAAGCACCATAAGAGGACAGTTCATTCAAGGGGAGAAACTCCGGATGGAAATATACCTTTGTCATTGATGACAAAGGGGGAGAGATCTATCAGATGCAGAGGACAGAGGCATGGTTCCAGGGGGACCAGATTTATCAGATGCAGAGGAGAGAGGTAAATTTATCATATACAGAGGAAAGAGGTATGGTTCCATAGGGAGCATGAGTGATATGATTTCAGTATTGCATCAGAGTGTTTCCATCGATGCCAAAGGGGGAGATTGTTGATTAAGGTTGGTTGTCATTGATGTCAACCCTTGAAGAAATCTCTACAGCACAAAGGTTTGGGTAATGGAACAAATATTGTTTGATGTAAAGATGAATCATTATTGTCTTGTCATGGTTGATAATAAGTAAATATGGATGAATTCCAAAGTGGTCCCCTTATGGTGAAAGCCCTCATGGGAAGACGCTTTGCAGAGTAAGAGAACCCATGCTTAATTATAGAATAATGAGATGAAGAACAATGAATTTGTTAGTTAAACTATCCTATATGGATAGTTCTTATCATTCCATTTCTAGTGGTATGTGGAACGTCACATAAATCCTCACGGTTAGAGAGTTATGGTCATGAGAAGTTGGAGACCCAAGTTTGGGTAATGGACCCAAGTTTATTTGACGGATAATGGTATGAGTTATGATATATTTTCATATAATACTATTCTATATGGATAGTACATTTCATTCCATTTCTGGTGGTATGTGGAACATCACATAACTCCTCACGGTTTGAGATTTATGGCCTTACGAAGTTGGAGGACCCTCATATGTCATCTAGAAGCCCCAAAGGTCAAATTAGTCAAAGTGGTTTAAGATATTTTAAAAGGTAAAGTGAAGTAATGCGTGTATTATAAATCAAATTGAATACAAAATAAATTATTTCAATAATAAATTTAATGGAGAAATTAGAAGTGGGTTAACCCTAAAATAAGGAAAGTGGGACCAAGTGACCTAGAGGATGTTTTTAAAAAAGCTACTTTGACAGTATAAATAAGAGGCAGGGCTCTCTCATTTTAATCATACTTGAGAATATTGAATACCTATAGGTTTATGAGGTAACAAAATGATATCTAAGCTAAAATTATGAGGAAAGTGAAGAAAAGAAGGCTGAAATGAACGGAAGGATAAATGTTTTTGATGGTGTTTTCTAAGGTATGTTATTTATAGGTCATATCATCATTTTCGCTATAATTTTTTTTCTATAATGATTTAGATCACGAAATTTCTATTCCATTGAGAAAACATATCCATTTATCCATGTTAAAAAAATTGTCTTGTGGGTCATTGTATTTTGGGAATTACACTCCGTGGAAAATAGGGTTTGTCGCTAGTCCCAAAACTAGTCAAAAAAAGGTGTTTCGGGTAAAAACGTCATAAATTCTTCCTAACAGATCCAAACTCAGTGAGACAAAAGTATTAGTTAGGGTATATTATTTAGTATTTTTTGTAACAGTTTCATATCATTTCAACAAATATTACATGCGGAGAACGCTCTATAAGTTCGCTCTCTAGAATAAGCCAGAATTCAGCAAGATATGCCATTTTTCTATAACTCCTTTTGTGAGAGGTCCCAAGTAGTGACACCTGAAGGAATTTCATAAAACACAATGAAGAAAATCGTGTATCAGTTTCATATCTTTATACATTACAGGTACAAAGTTATGATTACTTCAAGTTAGGGTTGTTGACTAATCCAAAACTAGGCATGTGAGATTAAAGAAAAGTTTGATGAAAATGCTAGTCTCTTGTTGTTAAAGTTAAGGAAGGTTTTCATGAATGTGATAGTATACACCAGGTCTATTACATAGCTACAAATAAGATTTGGATGATGAAATTGATGATGGCTTTTGGTTGAGGTGCATGTTGAGTACATGGTTGAGACAAGTAGTTGATGAGTTGGCGCATACATGAGGTGTATAGTTGATGATGTTGGTACATATTGATGAGTAGTTGACACATGATTGATACATATTTGGTACATGGTTGGATGCACTTTGTTTATGGTACAGGTTGATTAGAGGTTGAGGTATAGGTTGATGCATGGTTCA
>ML827354.1:24226-47987 GCA_009831015.1 Picea engelmannii | reverse complement strand
TTAATCCAACGACTATGGATTAACCAAGTTTTGAATAGATAATAACCTTTCAAAATTAAATATAACCTTATCCTTCAAATTTGATTCATACCATAGGTTTAAAATTCTAATAATATCTATTTTTTATATTCAAATTTTAAAGATAACGTTTTTGTACACTTTTATACATGTTGATTAATGAGAGTGAGAGAAGTTAGTCCCCACTTAGTGTGAAACAATTGAGGTTATATGTTTTTATGCTTACATTCCAATATTAAGTAGTGTGTACCTAATCCTTTTAAAAGTTAATAGAACTTAGACATACTTATAGTGTGGAAATGTTAATGGTCAATTATTTAAAAGGGATAACACATTCAAGAGAAGGATACCCACTATTACTTAAAAGGGAAATCAGAAGTAAGATAAGGATGTGTTGATGGGTATTAAATCCCTTAGTTCAATAGTAGGAGCCAAAACCACCACTGAGGCCCTTTAGAGTCTACAACGTTTAATGGTGGAATGGTTCTCCAAATCTTGCGATTCGACCAATTTATCGATGGGATTTATATTTTCTTGTGAAGGCTCTTCATTCAGTTTGGACTATCTCTTTTTGTATTTCCTATTGGATGGTACCAATATGAGATGTAATATGGTATAAACCAACTTGGTACAAAAACAAGATTAAGTTCTAACTACTGGGGAAGGGGCTGAGCTTGGGATAACCTGCTGCTCAAACATGTAGACGATAGTTTTATACCACAGGCCTAGTACTAATACATTAACCATGTGAGCATAAAATTACTGTCCGAGAAACTAATATTCAGAAAGAAAACACATATGCGACAAGATAATGGAAAGCAAAATAATTCATCTACCATAATCATTCATCACACAATAACACAACTATTCATCTTCATCATTAAAGTAAATAACAACAAAATATTGCACCATATAACTTGACAATAGATTAAATAGCTCTTACTCATTAAAGCATCATTCATGAAACAAGATAGGAAATAGTTCTTCTCCGCATCCAATCACACATGCATTTGATGAAAATAACTTGTCTCTGGTCCAGAAGGACTTCTCAATTCAAGGCAGCTTCAAAATAATTCTTAACAACCAGAAATAAAGAGTTATTGTAACAACCATCGACCCTTAAGTAATTGGTTGATGTCTTTATTTATAATCTAAAATTCAACTGAAAATAGTTACTAAGTGCAATTTAAGAAAATCAAAATTCACCACGTGGCATCATCTTCTAACAATTTCTTTAACAGTCAACTCAAGATATCACTTGAAAGGGTGACTTTTATCATACTCCGACCAACTGATCAAAAAATCTTCGTAAGTTTGGGCCCATGGAAACCTATGTTGTTCCATCAGAGTCGTGTGAATTCCTCTGATGTCTATCACATGCATCTGGTACTTCACCAGACTAGTGTTTAATTGTTGTAGCATAGTTCAAGCTCTAGTCAGATGTTCCATAGATCATTGCACTTTCCCTAGCACTGTGTCAGTCATCTTTGTGAGCTCCTCGACCCATACTGAATCTTTCTTTGTATGTGACTCGACTATGTCGCATAAGTCGATGAAATTGTCGGGGGTGCCGAACTTGGGAGTCTGATATCCTTTATCTCCTATGTATCGTGCCCTTTTCTGGCTACCAAGGTTTAATCGCTATTAAGATAAGGTTATAACACCACTCTATACATAACTCATACATGTATTATATGATCCATATGCTTTCAACAATTAAACACATGCAAGCTCAGAGTAAAACATATTATTTACTACTATAATTAACAATCCATAGCATTCCATATTAATTCATATACACAGCGGAAATCATGATAACATAAGCAGCAGAGTCATGCAAAACATGATTAAAACATAATCAAATACTTATCTTTTAACAGTGGTAGAATCCACCAACCAAGTGCAGGCCTTCCATGAACCTCCCAGCCTTAGACCACACTGCTCATCAGCTCAGCAGTGGGTCCCCCCCAAGCTGGGACTAAGCTCCACCCCAAGGCAAGGAATTCTAGGCTAGGCTGAGGTTACAAGGAAAAAAACATAGAAAATTTGGAAGGATTCTTCCCAGGATGCCACCTTACGCCCACTACTACTAGACTCTCATTCCCCACATGCCTATTCCGCCCGGGAGTATACACCTTCACAAGCACAGTCCATCGATGCTAACCTCCCTCTCCGGGTCTCGGCAATAGGCCAGATCAAGAAATTGAAATTATGCTTGCTTGTTGTCCAGGGCTGCATAGATCCTCGGCATTCTGCTGCCCATATCCTCCACTGTTTTAGCTTGCCGAACAGTATGGACAGTTCTTGCTTTGTCTTTTCTGTGGGGGCAGTCTCTGTACCTATTATTCCCTTTACATCCCCAACACTCCATAGGTGTTGGTCTTGGCACTTGCTCACTCCCTTCAACTTTCCTGGGCTCTCTAAAAGATGACTGTCCCC
Organism: Picea engelmannii; assembly: GCA_009831015.1. Lineage (NCBI taxonomy): Eukaryota > Viridiplantae > Streptophyta > Pinopsida > Pinales > Pinaceae > Picea > Picea engelmannii. The sequence continues at coordinate 45,530 of ML827354.1, read as the reverse complement.
AAGGACTATTTCTAAAAAAGGGAGGCTTGTTTCCCTTCTGCCTCTGTTCCTTCTTAAACTTCCTCTTATCATTCCAAGCCTTCCGAAGGATAGGCTTTTCTCCTTGCTGTTCATACAAGAATTTTTCCTTTCTTATTGTTTCTTCCATGGTCTTAGGATCATCATATTGAATCTTGTCACTCATGGAAGGTGGCAGTCCACTCAGATATCTCTGAATCTTGACAGCCTCATCTTTGATGAATGGACCATACTTCAGTAGTTCTAGGAAACTTCGTTAATACTCATCAATAGTCATGCTTCCTAGATTGAGTTCGAAGAACTCCTTCATCTTTCTGTCATAGTATCTTTTAGTCAGGTATTTCTTCTTGAAATACCTCTTAAATTCCTTCCAAGTGACCTCTTTCTCTCTGATGTGTTGCACCTGCACAAACTGATCCCACCACATGGATGCTTTTCCTTTCAATTGGTACATTGCAATTCTTCCTTCTGCATGGGCAGAATAATTCTGCAGTTGGAAGTATTTTTTCATCCCAAGCAACCATGTCTCGGCATATTCCTCCTTCTTATGTTCTCCATAAAATGTTGGAGGCTTAATCTTGTTCATCTCCCCTTTCAATTCCTCCTTTCCAAATTTTCGATGTTTTCTGGTAGGGGATGGGCTTGAATTACTGTGTGTCTTCCTGTCAGAATGTCTTTGGGAGCGACTAAGATGTCGGCTACCACTCCTCGACTTAATTATTCTCCCATGGGTTCTGCGACTCTCCATAATACTTGAGCCTCTTCCCTTCTTGAGTTTCTTCTCTATTCTTTCCAGGCTCTTCAAAAATTTTAAGTTTAGTTCACCCTATCGATCCCTCACTTTCATGAGCTTTTGACTATCAGCTCGGCGAGCCTTGGCATCTCTTTGCAATCCTTCAATGATTTTCATTATGTGTCCTTCCTTATCCTTTTCTTTTCTATGCCCATTGGAGTTCGATGCTTCCACTCCCATATTGACATCCTTTCCTTCCCATTCGTCTTCTGTTTTGGGGTAATCTGCACCTTTCCCCACTCCATACTTGACGTTGTTTAACTGGAGTCCTGACCTCCATTGAACTCTGCTCATGCACTATGCAATTAAATTCGAGGTTTGTCAGGCCATTAAACCTTCAAGAACAATCCTCAACATTTATAAGCCAATATGAACAAAAACAAAAGACATTTCGATTCAAATAAGTTTTCTGAGCTCTCGTTCGGCACTGCAATTTTCGTGTTTTCGAAACTTTCATTTTCGGCACTTCAGGATTTCGGGACTTCGGGTTTTGGGGTTTTGGCCCACAAGGATTTCAAACTTTCTTTCCTTTCCAACTCCCGACTTTCGAAATTCTGACTTACTCTATCCTCCAGGCCCACATACCACAGTGGTTACCCACAACTACGGTGGCACGTGGTACGTTCATGAGGGTCCACATCACTTTTAATGACGTCATCAGTTCCACCAGTCTAGCTTTTCTCCATTCCCATGTGATCGTGGGTCATGATCACAATTCAAATAAATGCAGTGCGTCTTTGTATTTCACGCCTCGGCGCTACAGTAATGTCAAACCGTTTAGCTTTGCAACCGCCGAACTCCGACAGGGCTAGCAACTGACCAATAGGGACATATCCCTACAGGGTTAGAAAATGGCCAATGGGAACAAGCCCTATCACACGGTTAAGTGGAGTATAGGTGGTAGAGGGAAAATGCGGCACGGTAGACAATAGGACAAGAGGGGGCCCCATTTCACACGCCACACTATTCCAGACCCCCCCCATTAAAGGCAGAATGGAAAGGGGGGTCTGGAATTCACCTGAGCACCATTGATCAAGGTGAATTAATCTCCACCGTTCGAGAGCTGCACATCTGATTCCGGATGCCCCCCCCCACCGCTAAAGGTAGAACAACAAGGAGGCTCCGGAATGAAATCTTAGTCGTAGATCTGGGCGAGTGGACTCTGGCCATCCAGATCTGCTCGTTCCTTACCTTAATGCACATTCGCACCCCGGCCTAAAGCTGACATCTCTTCCTCACATATAACGATCGTTATAGACCCTGAGATTCCTGAAGGAATCTCATCCATTCATTGGGACTCAGCCACATGCTAACGTCTCGACATTATGGGTCGGGATTTATCAAGGCAAGAGCCTGAGTTCTTGTCAACGGAACTCCCAAATCCCCAATCCCCGATTTCCCGAAACGGGTAATATCTCAACACGTGGCCTTCTCAAATCGGACGATCCACAACTTCTCTGGGGTTTCCACCATGGAAAGTCCCGATCCCTTGTTACCAGGATTCCCGATATCGTGATTCCTGATTTCCTGAAATGGGAAATCTCACGACACGTGGCCTCCATCATTCGGATGGTCTAGATCTATTTCGGGGCTTTTGCCCCTAATCACTAGGGTTTTAACCCTCGGATATCTCCTAACAGATCCAACGACTGTTGGGTTTTCCAGCCAAGATTTGATGGCTCAGACGGTTCCCAACTAATTCAGGACTTTGCGTATCGTGATTTCCACACTCCTGTGCAATTCCAAAGGGATTTAAACCCCATGCACACTTTCCATATCTAACGGTCACAAGGGTTCACCTTCCCTCCCGAACAGATCATGAAGCTCCTACACTTATGGTGTGGAGTCCTCTCTCCCTGTGGACTTATACCACACTGGTTGCGGTTTCATAACGCCGCTATACCTCCTGAGCTTAAAAACTCGTCAAGTAACTCCTTGACACTTTGGAGCAAACCGGGGTCTGAAATTATCCTTCCAGACCCAATTTCCCTTTGCATTCTTGGTCCAAAGACCGCTCCACTGGCCCATCTAGTCTCAGTGTCGAAACCTTGGCTCTGATACCAAACTATAGCGCCCCCTTTTCTGACTACCAAGGTTTAATCGCTATTAAGAGAAGGTTATCACACCACTCTATACATAACTCATACAGGTATTATATGATCCATATGCTTTCAACAATTAAACACATGCAAGCTCAGAGTAAAACATATTATTTACTGCTATAATTAACAATCCATAGAATTACATCTTAATTCATATACACAGTGAAAATCATGATAACATAAGCAGCAGAGTCATGCAGAACATGATTAAAACATAATCAAATACTTATCTTTTAACAGTGGTATAATCCACCAACCAAGTGTAGGCCTTCCATGAACCTCCCAGCCTTAGACTACATTGCTCATCAGCTCAACAGTGGGTCACCCCCGAGCTGGGACTAAGCTCCACCCCAAGGCAAGGAATCCTAGGCTAGGCTGAGGTTACAGGGAAAAAAACATAGAAAATCTGGAAGGATTCTTCCTAGGATGCCACCTTACGCCCACTACTACCAGACTCTCATTCCCCACATGCCTGTTCCACCTGGGAGTATACACCTTCACAAGCACAGTCCATTTGTGCTAACCTCCCTCTATGGGTCTTAGCAACAGGCCGAATCAGGAAGTCTTAGAGACGGAGCTGGTGCTGGACACTCTCTGGAAGAAACCTCTTCCAACAACATCCACCTCCCTCACCTAGAGAGAGATCACATACAGGCTCAATCACAACTCGCGCTGGTCATCAAGCCACGCACAGTCCAGCTCTATGTGGTCACCATAGCCAACTGGAAATACAACATGGCCTCTCAACAGGATCAACAATGGCTTGAGGCCTCTCAGTGATGGTTCACAGGAATGCGTGATGAGTAATTCCTGCAGGGGATGACACAGACTCCATGACTCAGAATAGAGGGTGAGACTGGCTCTTCAGAAACAACATAGGCTTTCCCACTAGTTCAAAAATGGCAGAATGGTTCAAGGTCTCGTCTTTGGAATAGAGCCTCCACGCATAGGTTCGATCAGTCAGACAGAGGATGTGCATGGACTATCAAAGACAATACGAGGTTCTCCACTCTAAAAAACGCACGAGGAATTCTTGCGGTGGTTGGGTCGGTCATACTGTTTAGTGCTCCTTACATGCTCAGGTAGTCGGCTGGAATGGAGGAGAGAGAGAGAGAGCATTCACAGCTTACCTTGTCTGTTTATTTGCATGCATTAGGGTGGATACTTGTCACCCTTGAAACTGCATGCGCTCCTCGGCATGCATTACTTTTCTTATGGTTAGGAACTTAGGATAAAACATAAATGGCACATGTTCTTTTGGAATAATAGTAAAATATTATTTCCAGGCTTAAGCCCCCTAGGCTCAACACTTAGCCCCTTTTCTGACCTTCCAGTCCCTAATTCCTTTCCCACTCTATGGATGCTTAGTCCCCCTTCACTCATTCATCATGGTCGGCCTACACCTAGCAGTGTTTATATTTTATTAATTGTTTTGCATGATTACATATACAACAGCAGGCTCCTGGCCTTCAACACTTAGGCTCCCTAGCCTAACAACACATAAGCCTATAGATTATAAGAACTCATCTCACCAGCCTATAAATCATAATTACAATTCCTTTCAGAACATGGTTTACTATGGGGCTCGGCCTTGGGGACACTACATCCTAATTGATTCTCGAACCCGGTTTCTCTCAGATTCCTCGACGAAGTTACGGAGCCAATTTTTCTCGATAGTCGAAGAGACCTTTCCTACAATTGGAATTGAAAATCATTTAAAAATTTGCTTTCCAGAAAAATATATGAAAAACATAAGGAGGAAACCAGGCTGATGCATACCTATAAAGCTCTCTAAGCCTAATTGTTTCATACTTACGTGATCTCTGCGACCTTTCAAATTACCTACACCATCTCTATTAGCGCCACCACTTCTCTTCAATTATGGTGAGTTACATCTGCGCATCATAGCATGGTGGATCAGGTATGGAAAACACGAGAGTCAAATTCATGCCAGTGGCCGGTTGGCCCTTGGAGTCGGGAAAGGATGTCAGAGCTGAACATGTGCCAAAAGTACAAGTAAGTTCCAAAAGGATAGGATGTTGTTATAAGGGAAGTCGTTAAATACTTTAGATCGAGGCAATTTTCTCATACAAAAGTCGTATCAGCAAGTGCATTGACCATCATTAGCTCATTATGAAGGCTAGGGAAATTAAAAGAAATCGAGATGATCATACCACATATCCTCTGCAACTCCTATCGGCTGCATTTCACACGTCCTGGATTATACCCTTTGAGCAGATGTGATGCATTAATTCTTTAAAACATCTCGTCGCAAGGCAATCAGTGTTACCTCGCACGTTTCGTTTCACTACCTCACTCTGCTATAAATTCTAGATGTTTTGTATGTGTTCTACTTAACAACTGAGATTATGCACCAGTGGCGACCTGTCTTGTAATCCCAATTAGATAAAACTCTTTATTTGTTCCTTTGTCCAGTCATGGACGTCTAAGCAAATACCTTGCCACACCATGGGGTCTCCTCAAAATGTGATATAGGGTCTGCAGGGCAGTCAGAGCGCCAGGATTGAGCCCCAACATGTCTGGGACTCATTCTTATTGGCAGAAGGTATTCTTGAGGTTCCAAAGGAAAGTTCTTACCTTCGCACAGAAACTATAGTGTTGCTTCGTGTGAAGACCGAAGTGTAAGAAACTACACCAGAAGGATGCAGGTTGGAGAGAATGCTCCCTCAAAAGGATATGTTGTGGAGGAGAGGGAGGCCTAGGAAAAACAAGGAAGATGGGGAACACCAAAATCTAATTGAAATGTGTGCATGATCAGCTTCTGAAGAGTCCTTAATGTGAGCTATCTGACTCGAACCTGTCGAAACCACAAGTTGGGGAAGCGGGAGAAGAACAAGAAGGATGAAAACCTGGGGTTCAAATGTTCGAGACACTAACCAATAGTTGGAGCAAGCACAAATTGCCATAGCTAAACTTTATCAGGAGAATAGAGAATTATGACAACATTTGGTGGAAAATAAATCTGAGGTTCCAACACCGCAAGGTCATGAACGTAATGTAACCTGGCTCAAAAGACATCTTTGGGAAGAACAAGACACGATCGTGTGGCTACGCGAATCTCAAAGGGTGTCAGAAGAATAGAACATGAAAACACCTCAGGGAGAGAAAAGCAGCCTGGGGGAAGGTCTGCAGGTAGAAGAGGCATGATTGGCAAAATATGTTTTGTGTTCTTAGACGTGGCACTACATTTTGATAGTTTTCCTCTTTTTTACTGTGAAAATTTTCACGTCCTTAATGTAACCATGCCGGTTGGATGAAAGGTATTGGTAGTGCCTATTGTATGTAACCAAAGCCCTATGGAAATCTAATATATAAACTCTCGCAATTTTGACGAAAGGATTCTGGTAATAGCAGTTGAATGCACGTTTTCCTTCTTGGCTTGTAATTCTACTATGTTCTTTGTCTAAGTTTCTTGTAAGTTAGCCTCAAATTTGTACTTAGTGTTGCTTTGTATTTTCGTCGATATCTTTCTGCAAAAACTTTCGACTTCGACTGACTTCATCGTACAGTGATGATGTGGCATGATTAACTTGGGGCTCGAGAACTGCTAACAATTCAAGGGAAAACTCGACCATGTGTTTAAATGCTTTGGCAACGATACATGATGGGTGGGAATAGATGGTTTGATAGTGTACTTCAATCAGGTCAGGGTTTTTTCAACAACACATGAGTGATAACATAAACTTCAAGCAGTTGATTCCGAAACGTATTGGGATCGACGGTCAGGGGAAGGGGATAAACTTATCATGCCCTTTAATGGCCATACCTTCTCAAAACTTGCCGATGCCGAAAATGTTTCAGAATTCAACGATCGGTGATATCCTTGCATTCTTCATGAGCACTTACTCTTTTAGTCATTCACCGATACCGAATGGATCGGTCATCGGTGATATCCTCAGTGATGCTTTTCGCGAAATGGGAGGCTTTCGTCTACTGACACCGATGAAGATTGGCACTTGACTACCTTGGTTTTCTTGAGCAGTTCTTGTCACCTCTAATTCTTCCCGGTGCTGAATTTATTAAGCACATCGGGGTGAAACTTCGACTGTCGATTCTTCAATTAAATGTTAGTCTTTTTTAGGTTATGTTGATTTTCACGTGATCAAGCAGATTTTAAAAGACTTGAAAAATAAAAAACGAAATGATAAGAAAATGTAGCAATTTTCATACTGAAGTAAAATTAGACAGTGCGAAAGATTAAGTGGTACCCAAAAAGGAAAAATTTGACATAGGATTTTTTTAGGGTGTGTTGAGTGCTTAACAAATGGAAACTTACTGGGCGAAAGAAGAATCTTTGTTACTCCTTCAAGGCATGGCTGATGAAAAATCTGGTGGAGAACTTAACTGGTTTAGAATCAGAGCCTCTTTTACCCTTGCATTTGAAATTCTCTAGTGGATGCTTCTGGACCTACCCGTGGGGTTTAAACCATTATTCCTCCTTCATTTCCTATGTCCTGACTCATTCCTTCTTTTATAAAAGTCTAGTAAAGTATTCACTAGCATGAAGCCTTTAGTTACCTCTACTCACTTTCTTCGGTGTTGCTCTGCTTCCAACGAGTGTCCATAGCCCCGGTGGAGTCACCCCAGCATCACAGACCTTGCTCCGCTACCAAAAAGCGTCCATAGCCTCGGAAGAGATATCTGCATACCCTCTCCCACTGTTCACTCTTTTTATATTGTCAACTTTATTTCAGCATGATTCCCTGAGTGAGTGGGAGTGCAAGATACCAAATATACAAAATATGCAGAACATAAATAAAATGATAGAAACAACAGAATAACAGTAAAATATCCAGCATAATCTTCACAATACACAGAAATGATAGAACAATAGCAATAAAAATATCACTTTGATTCAGAAAGAAATGTTCACAGGCCTCTTCGAGGGGGCAACCTCCAATCGAGCAACTCTCTATTACAATAATCTCCAAGCTAGGGTTCTCATACCCTCAACCCTTATTTGTACTAAATATGTCTATTAAGAGAAGCATCTAGAGGAAGATCCTTCTAGAAGCAGAAGCTTCTATTAGGTCTTCTTACATCTTCCTTATTCTATTTTATTGAAAGGCCTTATTAATATTGACCTTTATTACATCCAAATACATTGATCTACCTATGTGTGGGTTAGGACCTTAACATGTCTGCCCCCTTAAAAACAGCCTTGTCCTCAAGGCTTGAGATGTGGAAACTGCTGCAGAATGGTAGCTGGTTCCCAAGTGGCATCTGCTGGAGTCATAACTTTCCACTGTACTAGCACTTCCTTAATGGTTCTTTGACATAGGCGATGCTCACACTGGACCAAAACTACTTCTGGATGTAGCCAAATGGATCCTTCTTCAGCTAACTCTGGAAGGTTGGTTTGAATTTGGCACCTGGTTCCAATCACCTTCTTCAAGCATGAAACATGAAAAACAAGATGTAGCTTCGATTGACTGGGAAGAGATAACTGATATGTGACTTGTCCCACACGCTTGAGAAATGTGTAAGGGCCATAAAATTTCGGTGCTAGCTTCTGAAAATGCTCGGCCTTGAGGGAAGTTTGCTTATATGGTTGCAGTCTCAGAAACATCTGATCCCCTTCTGCAAATTGACATTCAGAGTGACCTTGATCTGCTTGTTTCTTCATTCTATTATGTGCCATGACCAAGTTCTCTTTAAGGGTATGAAGGATATCCTCTCGGACTGTAAGTGTTTGGTCAACCACCTGGACCTTCAAGGTGCCCGGTAAGTATGAGAGAACTGAAGGTGGCTTCTGTCCATATACTACTTCAAAAGGAGTCATGAGATTGGTTGTATGGTATGTAGTGTTGTACCACCATTCGGTGAGGGGTAACCATTGAGCCCACTGGTGTTGTTTTTTAGAGGCAAAGTACCTCAAGTATGTTTTCAAACACTTGTTGACAACTTCCATTTGACCATTTGTTTGGGGATGATAAGCTGAGCTGAGATGTAATTGTGTGCCTTGTAGCTTAAACAACTCTTGCCAAAAATTGCTTGTGAAAGTTGGGTCTCAATCGGAAACAATAGAGTGCGGCATGCCATGAAGCTTGAAGACCTGGTCCATGAAAGTTTGAGCCACCGTGGATGCAGTAAATGGGTGGGGAAGAGTGCAAAAATGAGCATACTTGGAAAGGCAATCCACCACCACCATTATGACTGATTTATTTCCTGATTTGGGTAAGCCTGTAATAAAGTCCATAGAGATATCATTCCAAATAGCAGGGGGAATTGGAAGCGGTTGGAGGGTTCCTGGAGATTTGACTGTTTCTGACTTGTTGCATTAACACACCTCACATTCAACGACAATTTTATAACCCTAAATTGCACCACACATGATTACCTGGCATCAGGCCAACTCATATCCCTCCTTGTCAAAGCCATGCTAAATAAAATCTTGAAAATCCTTTTAAATCAAGTGACACGTGCCCTAACCCACTACTGCATGCGTTGGAATGATGGTAGGCCTACTACAGCCTTCGTTTACCTAACAAAGAACAAAAACAGGAAAGTTGTTGATGGGACAAAAGGCTATGGGTCAGTTAACTGAAACTCCCAGCCATGCATGGCCGAGAGTTCGTCCAAAACCCTAGCTCCTTCTATCCTATAAAAGAAGGGGTAGGGGTACTATTTGAAGGAGGAAAAACATAGCGAAGAAACTCTTCCCATTTGTTGAATCCATTTGTCCCAACCCTTTATCCTTTCCTCAAGCCTAAGGAGAATTAATGCAAAGCAGTTGGAGGACAAAGAAGAGGAGGAGCCCAGGATCAGGATCAAGGAACGATGGTCGGTCTCAACATTGATTGTAAGTTGATTCATCTTGAAAATAATAAAGAATACTTTTCCCGTCCCAATGCATGAGTTATATATGATTTATTCGATTTATGCTTAATCTCTAACCCTCAAGTAGAAAAATAGCATGCATGCGTAGTGTTTTGTCTTGATTGCAGGATTGTCTTTGGAAGGAGCAATGCAAGCAAGTGGACAAAGCGCAACGGAGGATCTACACCAAGCATCAGTAAAAAGGTTAGTAGGCCCTTTCCATGCTTGTATGTGAAAAAAGGGTTTTAGGTTTGGGGTGGTAGGTTAAAAGTGATTTCTTTAAGGTCATGATCTGCATGCAAGCCTAACCCTAGCTTGCTAGTCCGTAGGGTATTATTTCCCAACAACAGAATTGGCGACTCCATTGGGGACTTACTCTTTAGGGTTTTCCGGATTTAGTTGAGGGTTTTTGGGTAGTTTAAAGGATTGGATTTTCTGTTTCTTTGCATGTCTGTTTTCTGTTAGGTCAGAGCTAGCAAGGAACCTGGTTCTTTATACCAGTTTTTCCTTGACTGTTTCTTGACGGTAATTATCGAGACACACAGAGGTACACGTGGCCTGCAGAAGGCCTGCACGCATGTAACCCGCGCCCTAACCTCTTACAGCCCGTGTTTGAATGCTCGCTGTAGAAGTTTCAGTAGCGTGTAGGAGTCAGAGAGCTTAAGAGGCAGTCCCCTCTTCCCTATCAGAATTATACATTCTCAGGGGGCTTTCTGGATCCTGTCTGAGTCTTGTTGGTTCACAGTCTTGTCTCAGTTTGCTTTATTGCGTTTGTTATTTTCTGCAATTATTTTTCTTTTCTGTTAAAGAAGAAGCATCCAAGCCTTCAAGAGACCCTGGTTGTCAATACTAGAGGCCTTTTCCAGGTCTGGGCTGCCTGTGTTTAGTTTTGTCTTAGCATTTATATATACACGCAGCCTGTGCAAGTGCAGCCCGTGGGTACCCGCGCCCTGTTATAGCTCAGCACGCGGTTGCACGCTTTTTGTTTCAGTGACAGTAGCAAGCTTGATTGGGTGCTTTTCAATCAGGGTGGGGCAATCATCCCCTCCTGTGGTGAGAAGTGTTCCTCTCAGGATTTTGATTCTAAGGTGGCATAGTCAGTAGGTTAGGGCCTCATACCCTTAGCCTGTTCTTTCTTAGTTGATTGTTGATAGAAAATATAAAAAAGAAAGTTTTGTTTTATGGTTTTTAGAAAAGCATAGGAGTTGGTGCTTTCTTGATTGCCATTGTGCGTCTTTTCTCTGGTTCTTTGCGATCTGCGCTTTAAGCCAGAATTTTATTTTGTTTTCTTGGTTTTGTGCTTGTCGGCATTTTCCCTTTGTTGCTTCATTTAGCACTTAAATAAATAAATAAATAAATTATCTTTTTTTCATTTGCTTCTTTGTTTGAAGATTGTGTTGTTGCATCAATAGCTAGGAAGAAGTCTTTTTGTTCATAAGTTTTTGCAGTGCATTTAGAGCATAAGTAGCTCGCAGATTGAGCAAAATTCCTTTATGTTTGCTGCATGAAATCTTAGAAAATTTGAAAAGAAAAAGAAATCTTTCATGGTGAAAACTTGTTGGTTTTTGCATTTTTTGTAAAAGTTTTTGTTTCCAAGCATTTCTTATTCATTTTTATTTGAGTATTTACACACCATCAGTTTCACCTTCATACCTTGTGACGTAAAAAAGCCCATAAAAGCAATGCTAATTTAAAATCTATTAGACTCTTTTGTTTGTAGGGTTCATACACTAGCTCAGGACTAGGGCCTTGGAATAAGTTGGAGAGTAAATTCTCCAAGGCCACTCAAAACTAAACATTGGAGTCTGTGATAGGGAGTGTAGAAGTCCAGTTACGTGGAATTTATCCAGGACCCCCCTCTAAAACAGGGCCTAACACGAGGTCGCATGAGGAAAGGTAGCGGAGATAACCCCTCCAAAGCCGGACCAAGCGTAGTGGAGAACACATATCGAGGATTTGTTGAGGGATTCCGTCGTTTGCATTTTCCACAGGGCTTCATGGGTCTCGAATCCATTCGAGGTCCTCAGTTTTCTTCTGGACCATTTTCTCTTGATACCCTTGACAGGTTTCGGGCTTGATACCCTGCTCATTGTGGTCTACCCGACTATCGACTGTACCCGCCTAGTGACTATTCACGTGCTGGCAAACTAGTTGCCAATCTTTTTAGGGACATACACATGTGACTGTGGGGGTATACCGTGGTACCTAGGACAGACATCGGTCCATGCTTTGCAGAGTATACCTGGAGGGTGCTTCTGTTTTCGAGTTGCACTTGCACCGGTAAGTTGCTCTAGTGTTGGTTGTTGTAACTGTTCTTCCAACTAGTTTAGTGTTTGCTTGATTTATCTTTTAGGGGCTTCTTTTTTAGTGTGTGTTATTGTTTGCATGTGTAGAATACCTTAGCGTGTCTTAGATATTCTCACATAGTGGAGGATCCTGAGCTCCACCAGTCATGAAGGCTTCAGGGCCTGCCACCGGTTATACTGGAGCCACCCCCGCCACCATTGAGGCGGAAGCTAGACCAACAAGGGTCTTTTGAAGAAACCGGGTTACAAACCATTGAGCCCGAACAACTCCCGGAGGGATCAATCGCCAATCTTAGCTCGGTTGAAACCCCAACCACTAATACTTGGCCATTGGTCAGTGTACCAATCCTATTTTATGAACGCCTATCAGTGCCTCACATAGCTATGGCAACAAATGCTATTAATTCCTCTGGGAATCCTTCTATTCCCATCACCGTTGCTACCACAGGAGAAGCATCTTCTAACTTGTCGTCGTCGGTCCGAGCCACTATGGTCTCGGCCGCAACTATGTTGCACAGTGGACCGACCCCATCTATCATGGCGGCCACACCTCCCTTCACACCTAGTGCGACAGGCCCTCTGTTCTCATACGGTATGCCTAGTTCGGGTACCAGTCCTGCACTCACTTACTCCACTTTACAGACTTTGGGTCTGCGGGAAGGGAGCTCTAACGCTCCTCTGCAAGGTCAACTAGGGGGCATTCCTATCCCTTTAAATGCTTTTCCTTACGCTAGAGGTCATATCTCTCCTGCATCCCCTTCGCTTGGTGGTCTGCATTAGCATTCCACTAGGCAGCCTGCACACACGAGTTCATTTGGAGCTGGGAGTCAAGGAACACCTGCGCAAACTCAGCCAGTAGGTTCATCAACATTTGTTTGGAATGGCATGTTTGGTAACAACACTTTCGCATCCACTGCTTTTCCATCTGGGGGAACTCCCATTTTTGGACAGTCTACTCCAGAGCAGGGTATTATTTCTGTGCCAGGGGCACATATACCAGGACCTTGGAGCTCAGGACAAGGATCCGTTCCTTCCTCTGGAATGTCGTTCTGGGGTAATTCTTTCCACAGTCAATGGAACCCCGGACAGACTTCTATGCCTCTCCCATTAGGACCGGCATGGGGTAATCCTTCCCAAAGTTCGTCAAACATGATGAATGCCCAACATCCTATGTCCTTTATGGGGAATCAACCAATGATGTCTCCACAGATGCAAAACCCTTACACTGGTCAGGGCCATGGTTTCTATGAGAATCCAGGCCAGCAGCCAAACTTTTCCTGGCAACCTGGTGCCAGTCAAACTCCAGGCCCCTTTTTCCCAAGCTATCAGCAGCAACCCAAACTACCATTCCTGGCGACGTTACACTTTCCATATTTGACAAGGTTGTTAAATGATCCTATCTGTCACGATCCACGTTGGCCTCCTATGCCAACGAAGTTTCCTTCGGACATTCCAAAGTTCGAGGCCAAGCCTAACGAAGATCCAGGTGATCACGTGACTACTTTCCATCTTTGGTGTTCATCTAACTCATTGAAAGATGACTCCATCCAATTGTGATTGTTTCAACGCACTCTTATTGGGAGTGCCATGAAATGGTACATAGAGCTTGATCGTTCATGATACTCTTCTTTTGGCGAACTGGCGATGGCCTTCCTTAACCATTTCCAGTTACCTGTGAGATACGACGCGGGCATGGAGTTGCTAGCCAATTTCGAACAGACGACAGCAGACCATATCTCTGATCATATCTGAGAGTGGAGATGCCGAAAGAGTCTAATCAAAGTACCAGTCCCACCAGCATTCCTACTTGAGTGGTTCCTTAAGTCTTTAGTCCCACAATTATACAAAGACGTCACGACTTCAGGGGTTTTCTCAGAAGAACATGCCATCATGAGGGCTCAACAGTTTGAGCTTATCTATTCTCAGTCTGGTTTATTGTACAACATCCTCCCAGATGCACCATGATCGATACTGGATAAAACTAGACAGAGAGTGGGACCACATGCCGACAGTATTGTTGGTTCCGTACAAACCAAGCCCGCGGAGCAATTGAAAAAACAATTGCAACAGTTATCTATCTAACACTCAGTGGCCAGACAGACTACTGCTTTGGCTGTTCCTCCTACCCACACGTCGAAAGTACACTCCGTGCAGATGACTAACCCAAAGGCCACCCAACAGCCTGAAGGGAAGAAAAAACAACGCAAGAAGGGTAAGGGGGAGAAAAAACCTACTGATAATGTTGGTGAGGGCACCATGGAAAAACAGAAGGCGAGGTATCCATGCAACTTGTGTGTGGAAGACCACCCGACCCATTTGTATCCTCGACTTATAGAGGCCCAAAAGTTCGTCACACAACAACAGCAAGCCGTGTTGACTAATCCCTTTTAGCATGGGCAAAATTTAACTCAAGTCTCTACAAGTGCCGAAGGAGGCATCCAGGAAACCTGCCCTCCTCGAAACAACTCCTCATCCGGGAATGTATATATGGTTAGGGGTGATGCTTTAATAAAGACTATATCACACGACTATAGTAAACCAAGTGCCTCTGAAAAGGGTAAAGAAGCCGAGATCCCATCTCTTCCTCTACAGATTGAGAAGACGTTGGGAGAAACAATGACACGCATTCCAAAGGGTGCATTTAAGAAAGCTTCTCACAATCCAAACGCAAGGGCCACCCAGAATTACTCTGTGGTGGAAGATTTATCCCAAACCCCTTGTGCTATGTCCACTTTGGAGGTCCTCCAAAGTTTCCCTGCTTAGAGGAAATCCTTGTTGACTACTTTAGGCTCTACTGAGACTTGTAACCCAGGTACCATCATGTTAGATACGACTGACTTGAAACCTTGTCTGCCTTACCATGTCGCATTTCAGATAGTAGTGGCTCATCCCACGAAAACTTTTACACAGAATATCTTCTGCACGGTGGTTGATGAGGGTGCTTCGACTTGTGTTATGTCGTTAGCATGTTGGAAAGCCATTGGTCAGACCGAGTTGTCTCCATTACCTACTCTCCTCACTGCGTTCGACGGTCGTTCTTTCCGACCACATGGCATCATTCCTTCTTTCCCTGTGCAGTTAGGAGGGAAGACCATGTGCGTCGAAGTAGAGGTAGTCGATGCCCCCCTCGACTATAATCTCTTGTTAGGTAGTAGTTGGACTTATTCTATGCAAGCTGTGGTCGCTACAGTTTTCCGAGTCTTATTATTTCCGCATGAAGGCCAGATAGTGACCATCGATCAATTGTCCTTCTCTAGACCTGACCCAGCTTTGGGGGCATCCACGGTTCCCATGATTGATAATCCTCAATCCAGTTTCGTTAACGTAGGAGTTGGTTTGTGCCCATCTTTGATGGGTACTTTCGATTACCCACCTCCTCATGGCGATGCCAAGTTTATATCGACTCACCACAAGGCTGATATTTTTCACGTCTCGTCGTTCTACACAACTTACTTTCAGGATCTGTGGATTCTTCCTTCCCCATCAACCACGATGGATGAGACAGGGCATGCTGGCATGTCCATGCCCTTGTCGGCTGCTGAAGTAGCATACTCTTTAGTCCAGCAGGCTTCAGCCACTCCTGATCCGACTCCCGCACAAGAGTTGGATCCACCTTTAGAGCCTATCTGGGCTCAGGATTCTCTTGCCAGCACCGATTCATTAGATTTAGTCTTTCCTTCGAACAAAGAAGTGATCGAAGTAATGACTAGTCCGGACAAACCTTGGGAAGATCTTCATCACAGATCGTATTTCCTCCCAGAGTTAAGCCGAATCGAGGCAGGCGAATTCACTATCACCATGACGGGAGATCAGCCATGTCCCATTAACCTCTTAGCTACACAGGAAATTTATGCTGAGGGAAATATGGCGAATATCGCTGCCACTATACCTACCAACATCTCCCGAAACCCTGGCATCGTGGAGAATGTCTTCATCGGATCGGATTTCTCCCCCGAAGAGATTCAAATTTACACGGATCTTTTCAAAGAATTCCATGACATTTTTGCCTGGTCTTATGATGAAATGCCAGACATCGATCCGATAATAGTTGAACATGAAATCACAACGTATCCTGATGCTAAGCCTGTTCGACAAAAACTTCGTCTAGTCAATTCTAGGAAAGCAGCAACCATTAAGGCTGAGGTTGAGAAATTTCGCAAGGCATGGTTCATTTACCCAATTCATTTGACTCAGTGGGTGTCAAACCCCATGTCGGTCGATAAAAAACAAGGCATGATTCGTGTATGTACCGATTTCCGTGATTTGAATAAGGCATGTCCAAAAGATAATTATCCAACCCCGTTCATCGATCAGATCATTGATGAATGCACCGGTTGTGAAGCCTTTTCCTTCATGGATGGTTTTTCAAGATATAATCAAATCCAAATCAAACTTGAGGACCAACACAAAACAACATTCATTTGTCCGTGGGGTACATTTTCCTATCGTAAGATGCCTTTTGGTCTCAAGAATGTTGGAGCCACTTTCCAGCGGGCCATGTCTTTTGCGTTTCACAACCTCAAACATATAGTCGAGGCTTATCTAGATGATTTATAATCACGCTCTCGCAAGTGAAAGGATCATCCTATGAACCTCCGAATAATCTTCGAGCGTTGTCGCTACTTCAGGATTTGCTTGAATCGCAACAAGTGCAGCTTTTGCATCACGTCAGGACGTTTGTTAGGTTTCATCGTTTCAACAACAGGGATCATGGTCGATCCTCATAAGGTGGAGGCGATAATCCAATTGCCCCCCCATGCACAATATTACAACTTCAAAGTCTTCAAGGCAAGGCGAACTTATTTCGATGCTTCATCGCCAACTATGCTGAAATCACCAAGGTCTTTATGTGTTTACTAAAGAAAGATGTTCCCTTTTTTTGGGACGAAGCCGCTCAACGCTCTTTTGACGCATTAAAACATGCCCTCACTATAGCACCTCTGCTACGGCCACCTAATTATAACAAAGACTTCTTATTATATCTGGTTGCCACAGAGTCAACCATAGGCATGGTTTTAGTTCAAGAGGATGATTCGTTTTCCAAATACGTGATCTATTACCTGAGCCGAGGCCTCGTAGGACCAGAAATTAATTATACCCATCTCGAAAAACTTGCGTTGGCAGTAATTCATGATGTTCAACAGTTCCATCACTATGTTCTATTTCGCAAGATGACCGTCATTGCCATCGTGAATCCATTCCAGTACATGTTGACATGACAAGTTATCGGCAGAAAAATCAGTAGATGGATGGTAATCCTCCAAGAATTTGACTTAGACTTTGTTTCAGCCAAGTCCAAAAAGTCATTGACCTTCGCAGAACTTATCTCGGAGCTTCCGATTGAGTCAGGTGATGTTGTGCCTGAGGAATCACCTATCCGGGGGGATATGTTTTTGATTGAATCTTTAGACCCCTAGTACGGAGATATATTGATCTATCTCCAGACTTTGAAGTGCCCCACCTCTGCTTCTCATTATGAGCGTTGACGGGTATGCCATCAGGCTAAGAACTATCTCATACTCAATGATACGTTGTATCGGAGAGGTGTAGATTGCATCTTGCGTCGATGTCTCACTCATGAGGAGGTCGTCATAGTGCTCAATGATTGTCATACAGGAGCTTTTGGCGGTCAATTATCCGGGTTGGCAACAACCCAAAAGATTTTATGAGCAGGTTACTTTTGGCCCACACTTATGAAAGATCGTATCGAGTCAGTCAAGAAGTGCCATCCGTGCCAAATCTTCTCACAAAAGATGAGGGCACATCTAGCTCCCATGTTTCCTGTCATCATAGTTGGTCCCTTCACTAAATGGGGGATTGATTACACTACATGCAACCCCCCATCTGCAAGGGGGCACCGCTATATCATCGTAGCTATCGACTACTTCACTAAGTGGGTCGAAGCTATGCCAACATTTAAATATGATGGAGAGACTGCAACTCTCTTCTTATTTAACCAGATTATAGCATGGTTCGGCGTCCCGAGAGAGATCCTCACTGACCATGGCAGTCACTTTCAGAACCAAATGATGTCTGAATTAACATCAAATCTTGGGTTACGGTAGGAACACTCATCACCTTACTATCCCCAAGCCAATGGGCAGGTGGAAGCTGTCAACAAAACTCTTAAGACGATTCTACAACGAACTATCAACTTAGCCAAGTCAAATTGGCATTTGATGTTATACTTGGCATTATGGGCTTACCGAACCTCAGTTAAGACTGCAACCAGTTTCTCACCTTTCCAACTTGTTTACGGGCTGGAGGCAGTCTTGCCCATCGAATGTCAAATTCCATCTCTGAAATTGGCAGTACAGTTATTGCCAGACACTTCTCGGCTTGAAGAACGGTTAGTACACCTTGAGCAGCTTGATGAACAACGTCGCGATGCGGCCCTGGCCAACGAGGCTCATAAACATAAGGTCAAGTGTCAATATGATAGGTTCGTTCATACTCGGGTTTTCTCAGAGGGTGACCTTGTCCTGGTCTATGACCAAGATAAAGACCCCCTGGGGGCAGGAAAGTTTAAACCCATGTGGTTCGGACCCTTCATCATTAAAGAGGTTTTAAAAAAGGGCACTTATTGTTTGGTCGATTTTGAAGGGAATGCTTTGGTGGAGCCTAGAAATGGGCTCTACCTCAAGAAGTATTACTCATAGAACGGTCATTGTGGGTAAATTTTTGTAACATATGTATAGTCTTTGTACTATTACTTTTTTACATTTCTTTAAAACCTGTTATGGACGTGTCATTGATGTTATCTTTCATCAATATGGTAGATGTCAAGTGATTCCGAGGTGTTCATTGGGTATGCAGACGGTGCTAGTCGACACACGTGGAGGCTTGCCTCCGCAACTTGGGTAATCTTTACACCACAGGGTCAGTTGTTATCTTCTGGAGGTATATGCTTAGGTGACACCATGAATAATGTTGTTGAGTATAGTGCAGTTATTGAGTTTCTTCGTGACGCTTTGTCATTTGGTATCTCTCGTCTCCGGGTCTATCTAGATGCTCAACTGGTTGTGTCACAGCTAAACAGAATATACCAGGTTCATGACCCAACTTTACACCGACGATTCCTTAGGGTACGTCTCTTGGAACACAACTTTGATTATATTACATATTTTCATGCTCCTAGGAGTCTAAATCAAATCACAGATACTCTAGCTAATCACATTTTAGATTGGCATCTTTCTCACATATAAAAAGATCATGAACATAAAACATGTAAATACATTTTTGTACACATAATCCATAAGGCACAAAAAAGAGATAAAAACCATATATAAACATCATAAAATCCTCAGAGTACATAGATGGGTGCGAGCGCCTCACAAGTGGGAACAATAACGAGTCACTGGGGCTTATGCCCTCAAAAAATATATACATATCAGTGCTCGTGGCACATAAAAGTCTAAAGTCTGTTCAGGGCCTATGGGCCCTGTTATAATCATATACAGCCTGGCCCAAATGCCTAAAAAGTCGGACCCATGTTTGAGGTACCCCCACAATATGGGTCTTCAAGGAGGGTGGCAGGTCCTCTATCCCTACCATGGGAACTGTGCGAGTGAGTGCAATAAAGTTCCACTCAATCCACCTTAGGACCCTCTCGGCCTCTCCTGCTGGGAGGTTCCCTGCTAATGTTGCTCCTCCAGCAGCGGTAGCTAGGGCTTCAGGCCATTGGCAACGCCTGTTCCGTGCATAGTCGACAGGTCACACAGGTCACACAGGTCCCACATCTGCATGCAATAAACATTCACCCATCAAAAACTCTGGTATACAAAAACATGATATATATATCAAAAAGACATAAAAATTACATATGCAAACAAAAAAAAATCTGAATAGGTGGAGACTTACCCATCTCCCCTCGCTCCTCACCAGGAGGCACTGGTATCGCTGGATCTATGGAGAAGTTAATCCCTGCATATGGGTAGTCCTCAATAGTCGGGATCTATCACGACAGCCAAGAAAAAAAGTTGTCGTCGAAGGCCTCCACGGTCCTTCCACCACCCTGTCGCGGCAGTAACGCTGCCCATCTGCATACTACAGGGAAAGTAGCCAAATGTTCTCGTACTGTCAGCTGAGGACTAAAACACGGAACTCTCTCGAAGAAAAATGAACACAGGATGGTCCCAAACCCAAAGTTCATGTGTGTCCGCTGCCTGGAAGCTGTCAACTGACTCTTCATGCTCTCTAGTAGTGTGGTACTCTAATAAAAAATGTGTGCATTCATGCACTGAATCGCACAGTTCATCTGTGCGTGCGAAGCCTGATGCACGGCTGTTGAGCCGGTAATCCTCCCAACAAGCGATAGAATAGTCTGTAGGGTGAGGTTGGTGATCCCACTAATGGGTACCGAGGAAGTCCTATGATCGGTCCCAGCCACATAGTACTCCTCTATCAGCTCCGAGACTTTGCTCGGCCCCACAGGAAAAGTCTGAAAGTTGACTGGTTCCCCTCTCCTTGAGAGGCCAGTCAAAAAGTAAATGTCCTCGGTGGTGGGCACCAAGGATTGCCCCTCTATCATGAATGCCTCTGCATCAGGGTGCCAGTAATCAACCAAGGTGTTCAGTAGCCTTGGTTGTGTGTGCATAAATGGACACAAAAAGAATTTCACTAAACCACACTGTGTCAGCACGGCCATAACATTCGGATCTGCAGCCACTAACTCATTGGCGGCCTTGTGCTCCCTTTCCCTCCACTGAACATACATCCTGCCAACACAACAAAGAAGAAAAAGGGGGATCAGTACTTGTTTAAATCAATTTTTTCACCACGCGGGGGGTACCCGTGGCCTGTAGAGGCGACAGTTGCGGGTACCCATGGGTAGGATTTTCCCTGCCCGAGGGTACCTGCGGGCTGTCCCTAGACAGCCCGTGTTTTCCTAGGGCCGACCTCTTTGAGGTCAACGCCCACCCCCAAAATCAATTAAATGCAATAAATGAAGTATTGAATAGCTAGACAAGGGAGTTTATACTTACTTGGTCCAAGCAGAAGTCCGTTTCGTCCACCGTAGCTCCTGAAATCACGCTCTTTGGCAAAGGGGGTCTTTTGGCTCTAGAGTCAATTTCCAAATTAGCAATGGTGATAATGAGCTGCCAACTTCTATTTATAGACTTTTTGGCCTCTTTTTGTCACTTTTTTGGGCCCCTTTATCAGTTTCTTTATATGAAACACCATTTGGAGTGATCCAGGAGTTATATGGGAGGGATTTGATCAAGTATTGGGACAATTTTTATTGA
>ML827353.1:95166-107424 GCA_009831015.1 Picea engelmannii | reverse complement strand
GGAAATATTAGAGAAAATGTATATATTATATAAATACCACACACATTTGTAGAGAGAAATTGAGAAAGAGGAAGCAAGAGAGAAAGAATGGAAGAATTCTCATTAATCATATTCCACACTCAAAGATTGAATAATTTACAATAGATATAGGATACATGAGTAAATAATGCGGCGGTCTAGAGTAATCTGGACACACACCAACAATTACGGGAGTAAACTGCCACCTAGTCTAGTCTCTTAGGTAGTTATGGGAGTGAACTGCCACCTAGTCTGAATTAACTAGTCTATCAGTCTTCAGTTAACTGACTGAAATAGAGTGAAGTGAGGAGGAGATCATGGAATCATGAGTAATGCACTAGTCTGGTGATGATCCCAAGGAAAATGCGCATTAGCTGGTGATGATCCCAATGTTACATGGTGACAAAACCAATCCAACATTTAGACTCCACTCAACTAGTCAAACTGAAGAGAATATTCTCCCTAGAGGAATATTCTTCCTAAAATATAGGAGATTGAATAATGACTCATAAACAAGGAAAAAACTTAGGAAAAATAAATCCTAGGTGTGTGTGAAGTAACTCCAACACCCCCCTTGAACATCAGTATGGTGAAAAAAAAGAATGGGTTCTGACAACGAGGCCATGTTAGGTACCCAAATACAAAAGATACACTAAAATAAACAAGGAAAGAGGGAAAACCTCATGGGAAACCCCCCCCTCAAATTACAATGCATAAAAAAAATAAAAATGGGAAGGAACAAACAACAATTGCTAAGCAACCATGTCCTTCACTCCAAGAAGACCTTACAACTGTGCAAGTTTGTGCTTGTTGAAGATTTTGTTGAATATGTAGATGTATGCACGGATCTGATGAAGTAGATGCACCATAGAGATGTCCACACATATCCTCTTTCTATTCTTGTAATGAAGAATATCCAAATAAAGTTTGAATGAAACTTTGAAAACTGTGCGTCCGTTTCCGGAAAAAACGCTGAAATTTTGTTGATTTTAAAATGATCATAACTTCACTTCCCAGACTCCATTTCAGACGATTGTTTTTTCGAAATTGGATATTTTCCCGAGAGGAATTCAAATATCCAATTTGTTTCTGTAAATTTTGCCTAGAAAATATCATAATTGAGTTTGATGTGTGCGACTCCCTTTTTATCTCCTAAGATGCATGCATTGCAGATGGAAAAGTGTCTGCATGTGACCCCTGAGATGCATGCCATGTATCTTTCACATGAAATTCAAAAAAAAAATCTGAAATGGAGTAGACATCATCTTCAATTAATGGAATACAAATTTGTGCAAATACTTGTGTAGAAGACTCTTCAGAACAAAATGTTTGATCTTCTGATGGCTTCTCTTATAGCCCACAATTCATTTGGAGTTGATTATTGTGAGTCATCATATACTTGATGGAGAATTTCAGGAGAAATAGACCAGAGGATACATCCTATGGCCATATCTTGTCTATTGAGAAAATCGTTTTTTTCATCGGCGGAATCAAGCTCTACTTCCATTGCCATAGTTACTTGGTACAAGCATCTGCATCTGAGCAGAAGCAAAATTTTTGGCTTCCACTCCAAATAGTTATGAGGCGTGAGAAGTATTGCTGGTGAATAATCCATCTTTTTTGCATTCTTCAATCTTTAGTACCTGCAAAAATAACTTGGTGTAGATTTTTCTTAGCAGTCCGTCGGCTCTGATACCATGAAAATGTGTCGAACTTGCACATAATAGATCTAGATAGAAAATACCACACACATTTGCAGATATAAATTGAGAAAGAAGCAACAAGAGAGAAAGAATGGAAGAATTCTCATTAGCTGTATTCCACACTCAAAGAGTGAATAATTTACAATAGATATAGGATACATGAGTAACTAATGCACCATAGTGGTGGTCTAGAGTAATTTGGACACACACCAACAATTACAGGAGTAAACTGCCACCTAGTCTAGTCTCTTAGGTAGTTACGAGAGTGAACTGCCACCTAGTCTGAGTTAATTAGTCTATCAGTCTTCAGTTAACTGACTGAAACAAAGTGAAGCAAGGAGGAGATCATGGAATCATGAGTAATGCGGTAGTCTAGTGATTTTTTTTTTTGTAAGTGAGTTGAAATTATATATTACTGGAAAAAATATAGTACAAAAAGGGATGCAGGGTCATCCCCTGATCTGCCAAAAAGGAAACCAGGTCAGGGGCCTCGAAGTTGCACTGTCTACATAGACGGAGGGAGGCCTGGGTCGCCACTTGGGGAAACCGACCCAGTCTCCGAAAATTCATTTGAAAAACCTATACCATAAGAAATAACATAAAGCCAGGAGCATATAACATGGGTTTCTCATACACTGATAGACAAAAAGACCTTGGGTTGAGGCTGCGCTAGTCCAAGAGGATTGGATGGCTTTCCTCTCCTTCCTTCCTTGCCGCATTCTCCTTTTTCTATTCCATCATGCACGTCTTTCTGATGCAGGCTGGTGTGCCACGTCGGTCTGCTGGAGTGATTTCCATGTGGTGGACATAGGGAAGGTAGAGTTGGAATTGTCCTGCTAGTCTTTCCAAATTTTCGCTTTGGTTCCTTTGGTCCTCTTCTATTCGTCTTGCACTGGCCTCCGGGTTGCTAAGGCGGCTCAAAATTTCTATGTGTTCCTTATTGTGGCCTCATTTCCCCCCCCTGATGGTCTCGTTCTTGTCAACTCTTAGCTTACTTATCAACATTTTTGTGCACCAAGCTTCCTCCACCATTTTGTGGTAGAGGATTTTCCTGGGCTGTGTAGCCCCTGGGTCCCTTATCCCATCGGCTTCTTTGATGAGTTCCAGCCAGGATTTTCCGTGGAGTTTGGTGTTGACTTCCCGCTCCCATCTGTTGATAACCGCCTTTCCTTTTGTATCGACTTGCTCAAGAAAGGTGCCTTTGGCCTCTCTGGCTGCCTGTTCCATCCTAGTGATCTTTCAGGTGCTTGTTGGGAGTTCTTCCCCCTGGGCCCCCCTCTTACTCTGTGTATTATTCATTCTCACCATCTCCGTTTGAATGAAGTGGCTTCTGTCGTGACTTCATCCTCCACCTCTATTCGTCCCTTCCTAGTCTCTGTAATTACTACTCTTTGGTCTGTAGCTATCCCTGATGCTTCTTCTTTTATGGGGTTTCCCTAGAGGTGATATTGTCCTAGTGATCATGGATCTCCCGTAAAGGCGTACCTTTCAGTCCTTTTTCTCTGTTTTAGAGTGTGTGTGCTTGGGATTCTTACCATTGTCCCGATGCCAATCCTTTGTCTTGTACATTGTATGCCAATCATTTTCACCCTCAGAACCTATGCATGGCTGAGGTGTACCCATTCCTTCCCTTGGGCTACCCTTTTGATCTTCGTCCTTTGCTAGCTATGGATTACCCTTTCCGCTATCCCATGACCAACCCCTGTACTTCATTCTATTGACAGGAGTGTGGTGTCATACCTCCTCTTGTGGTGTGACTGTGATCTGCATTATAACTCGTGTTTGAAATGTGGCCTATCAGATTCTGCCTGGATTTGACTTGCCCTTCAATTAATTCTATGCCTCCAACCTCGATGTGGTCTCCCATACTTCGAATGTCATCATAGTTCTTTGCTGCTAGTTGGGAACATTCTGTCTGAAACTAGTCTTCCGTGATGTTATTCCATGTGGAATCCAGTTCTGATCCTTCCTTGTCGACCCCTTCATTCGCTATTCTATCCGCTAGTCCATTTGTTGTCCTTCGGACCTAGCACAACTCAACTATGATCCCTGTTTGCAAATGTTCCTAAATTTTTTGTAGGGAGTACGCCAAGCGCCAGTGCCTCTGAATTTTTCCCACTTTGGTGCCGTTTTGGAGTTTCCTTACTTTGTTGATGACCATCATGGAATCTCCTTCCACTACTACATTGGTCATCCCTTCCCTGCGTAATATCTCGAGGCCGGTCTCCAAGGCTCCAAATTCCGCAGTGTTGTTGGTTGAGTTCCCTAGACTCCCAGTGTACAGTCGGATAATTTTTCCTTGACTGTCCCTGATTACTCCCCCCGTACTTGTCTATCTTGGGTTACCCTTTGATGCCCCGTCGAAATTTAGCTTGAGGGAGCCCTCTGGTCGTGGTTTCCAGTTGCGCTCACCTACTTGAAGTTGCGACAACCATCTCACCTGCTTGGGGTTGTGTCCTCCTTTCAGTTGAAAAGCCTCTAGAATTTTGAGATCCTGGTATGTGAGTTGCACTCCTCCTAATTGGCAGTTGTGGCTCTGTACCATTTCTCTTGTCAAAGCTATCACTGTTTCCTTGATATTTCCAGCCGTCCATCTTTGTTTCCTGAATATGCACCTATTCCATTCCTTCCATATTGCCCAAATGATCATGCCAGGGATGAGGGTCCAACAAAGGTTCACCTCTTCATTTTTGCTGTATTTTTCCTTCCAAGTGGTTATAGTTGCGACAATATTACCTCTGACCCTATTAGACTGTTGGAAGATGCCTGTTGCCCAGTCCCATACTTCTGCTATGTAGGGACATTCATCTAGGAGATGGTTTGTTGTTTCCTCCTTTTCTTCACATAGGTGACATCTTGAGGGGCCTATGAAACCTCTCTTCTTTAGGTTTTCCCAAGTTAGGATTCGGTTGTGTAGTATCAGCCACTGTAAGATTTTTATTTTTGGCCAATGGGGAATGTTCCAGAGCTTGTCCCATTGTTGTGTCATGTCTTCTTGGTCATGGTTTGCTATGTAGTAGCATACTTCTTTAAGGTTGAATTCCTCGCCTGCTTTGTGCCCCCATATCATCTGGTCACTTCCCTCTGTGACTGCAATTTTTCCTCTCCCCAATTCCTCCTCCACCTCTTTTACTGCTGCTGCAGTTTGGTCTCTTGTTTGTGGAGTGAGAATGTTCCAGATTCTCCATTTGTTGCAATCTTTTTCTTGTTTCCAGTAATGGTAGACTCAAGTTTTGCCTTGCGCCATCGTCTCCTGTTGGAGTTCCTCCCGACCCAGTTTTTCCATTTTGGGTTCCTGTTGCCAAGCATATTCCCAGAATTGGGCGGTTCTGCCATTCCTTATTTCCCAAAAACTGTGTGTCTGGATCCAGTTCTTGTTGCACCAGGCTAAGTTCCAGATGGCGGAACCTTCCCTGGTGCCTCTAAAGCAGATTTTATCCTGATTGCTAATGTTCGGGGCATACTTTTCCTTCCATAGGTTTACCCATGGCATGGTCGTTTCTTTGACCCATCACCACCAGAGTTTCGCCCCATAGGCGTTGTTGGTCACTTGCGGGTTGTGTAGTCCTATGCCTCCTTTGCTTCTTGGATTACATACCTTCTCCCAAGCCACCAATGCCCATTTTTTCCTTGTTTCTGCTCCTCACCACATGAATTCCCTTTGTATGGTTATTATTTTTTGTAGAATTCCCTTGGGGGCTGGGAAAACTGACATCATAAAGGTTGGGATAGCTTGCAAAACCGACTTGGTCAGGATAAGTCTTCCGACTAGGTTGAGGGATTTGTACATCCAGTTTTTTACCCGGTCTTGTAGCTTGTTGACTATTCCCTCCCAAGTTGACAACTTGTAGGTTTTGTCTATCAAGGGGATGCCCAAGTACTTGGTTGGGAGGGTTTTGCATTCAAAGCCCAATATGTTGGCCAAATTCCTTTGTATAGCAGGGTTGGTATTGAAGAAGAAGATCATAGATTTGGACTGGTTTATCTCTGCCCCCGAGGCTTCCTTAAACTCGTTTAAGATTTTTTTGTAGGCTTTTGCTTCCTTGACCGTGGGCATGCCATGTATTAAGGTATCATCCATGAACTGTTGATGTGTAGAAGTTGGGCAATTCTTGTAGGGTTTGATACCTTTTATTTCCCCTATTGCGGTTTCTCTTTTTAAGCTTCGACTGAGTCCTTCAATCATTAAGATGAAAATGAAGGGGGACAGTGGGTCTCCCTGCCTGATGCCTCTCTTGGGCCATTAAGGTTTGGCAGGGGCTCCATTTACTAGTAGCGAGAAGATTGTTGTGGATACTAGGTTGACAATCCATCTGATCCAGTGCTGGGTGAAACCAAAGGCTTCTAGGGTCTTGACCATATAGTGCCAACTGATGTTGTCATAAGATTTAACTAGGTCCAATTGTATTATCATTCCTCCTCTTTTTTGAAGCTTCAGGGTGTGGATAAGTTCATGGGCATGGATAATATTGTCCATTATTTTCCTTCCTTCCACAAAACCTGCCTGTTCTTTTGAAACCAGTGTGGGTAGGAGTGGTTTCAATCTATTTGCTATAACCTTGGAAATTATCTTATACACCACATTGCACAGTGCTATAGGTCTGTAACGATCAGGGGTTTTGGCTTCATTTTATTTGGGGATGAGTGTAATCAACATAGCGTTTAGTGCTTTCAGAATTGAGGCTGACCTTCTAGAGTCTTCCACTACCCTATAATCGTCATGTTTGACAACTTCCTAGCAGGCTTTGAAGAACTCCACTGTGAAACCATCTGGGTATGGGGCTTTTCCATTGGGCATTTCCTCCTCCACAATGGGCTTGATCAGGTTGCGGTTTTTTTCGTCTGTTACTAGGCGAGGGATATGATGTATTACCTTTTGTATGGACTTCGTTATATATTGGTTAGGTTCCTGGGCTATCCCGTGGAAGTGGTTTACCAAATTTGTTTCGATATCCTTATGGGATTCCCTTTCTATGCCATTCTGGTCCCTTATCTTCAAGATTTTGTTGTGGGCTCTTCTGGCCATGGTTGTTCTTTGAAAAAATGTGGTGTTCCTTCTTCCTTTAACCATCTGATCTAGGACTTTTGTCGCCAAAGAGTTTCTTCTTGATGGCATCGCTCATCCCAGTCCTGGGTCATCTGGATCTCCTCCTTTTTCCGCTCCTCATTGTAGTCCTCCAAAATGCAGGTTTCCTGGAGATTTTTCATTTTTCCTTCAATTTTGTTCTTCTCTTGGTTTATATTTCCAAATGTGTCCTTGTTCCACTCCTTGAGACTATTTTTGATATGTTTTAGTTTCTTTTAGAGTTGGAACATCCTTGTCCTTTGCTCTGGTTGCTCCTCACACCACCACTGTTTGATTTTTTCCTTGAAAGTCGGGTGTTCCATCCAGAATTTCTCAAATCTAAAGGGTCTGTTCTTTGGTGTGGTCTAGAAGCTGGCTTCTAGTTGTACTGTCTAGTGATTAGATCCCCCCCATGGGAGAATGTTGTAGTCTAGGGTTACCCCTGCATTATGATTGACTCTGACACTAGGAATATGTCGAGTCTTTTTGTGACCTGATGTTGGCTCATTCGCTTGTTGTTACAGGTGAACTGGCCATTATTGGTTTTCAGATATACCATCTCCGTTGTGTCTATGAAATTTGAGAACTCCTTCGCATCTCTATCCAATCTTCTTGTACCTCCTTTTTTCTCCGCAAGTGACGTGATGATGTTGAAATCCCTAGCTAGGATCCAGTGGAGGTTGTTGGCTCAGTTTTTGAGATCATCTAGGTCACTTAGCATTCCACGTCTATCCTCTGACACCTGAGGTCCATACACATTAGTGCATAAAATTTCCTCTGTGTTTCCTATGAGTTGCATGCAGACCGTTAGGATATTCCTTATCACTTCCGCTGCTATTAGGCTTAGTACTTGTGGGTTCCACAAGGTGAGGATACCTCCTGCCATTTGGTGGTCGCCAATAGCCACCATCTTGTACTTGCACCATTGTTGTTGACTGATTGTTTCCATTCTGTCTGTATTACACTTGGTCTCTTGAATAAAACAAAGACCTGGTTTCTCTTGTTTTAGTCTACTTCTAAGGATTCATTGCTTTCTTGGGGTGTTTAGGCCTCTCATATTCCAAGTTATAACCTTGATTTAAACATGCGGGGGGGATTTGGGGAAGAGTTTTTTGATCTTACTCGAGTTTATCAGTATTTCTCCAAGCTCCTACAGGGCTACACTATTGGATTTCCTGCCTTTTTTCCTCCGCGTCTGCTTGGGTGAGAGATGTGGTTGTACCTCACTGGCTTTGACTCCTAGGTGTCCAAACTCCTTGTGTGTGTGCTTTAGGCCTCTGTGTAGTGTCCCCAAGGCCGAGCCCCGTTACAGATCATGTTATATGCAAAGAATTGTAAATATGTTCTATAGGCTGGTGAGCCAAGTTTTGTATAAGTTGTAGGCTTATGTCTTTTGTTAGGCCAGGGAGACTATGTGTTGAAGGCCAAGAGCCTGTTGATGTACTTGTATGTATGCAGGTAAATTAATAAAATATAAATACTTCCAGTGCAGACCGACCGCGATGAATGAGTGATGGGGGACTGAGCGTCCACAAAGTGGCCAAGGGATCAGGGGCTGGAAGGTGGGAAAGGGGCTGAGTGAGGAGCCTAGGGGCTAAGCCTAGGGGACTTAGGCCTGGAATAATATTTTAATATTATTTCCTAAAAATCCATATGCACATTATTTTATCCTAAGTCCTCTTGGAAGGACCCGTGATTCCCAAGTGGTGGAAGGAAGGCGTACGGATGGAACACATGCAGTTCCCAGGGTGACAAGTGTCAACCCTGTTACATGCAAATATAAGCCAAACTGAACCGTGGGGGGGGAATCTTCCTCCATTCGGACCCGAACTTCTGAGCATGAAGGGAGGACGACCTATGCCAGATACGCGGATTCATCTCTGAAGCCGTTAAGCCTGTGTTTGTCTGAAGAAACCATGTACACCCATGCTCCGAAATATGAGTCTGTGTCTGTTCTAGGCAACTCAGAAACGTATTCCTGAACCAGAATCCCTGTGTTGGACTCGAGTGGAAGCATCCTGTGGTTGTAGGGGAAATGCTGAGCTAGCCTGTGTTTGGAGCCTGTCCTGAAATCATCACCGCGAGATCATCCAGTGATTGCTGAACCGTTTTTGGAAGCATTTGTCTGTGTTCCTGTGGATTGTTGTGACCACACAGTACTGGACTGCGTGAGGCTTGTTGGCCTGTGAGCAACTCCTTCAGGTGAGAGAGTGCGCAGAGGCAGAAGAGGACTCCTGGAAGGAACCCTGTAGCTACCATAGAGCCCGGAGAATTTCGGTCCGACCTTTTCCTGTAACCCAAGGTAAGGGAGACTGGCAGCTGAAGGACTGTCTAGGTGACATAGAAGGTGCACTCTCCTGGGGTGGAACAGGCATGTGGGGAATGAGGGTCTATGGGCAGTGAGCGTGGGAGATTCCTGGAATAGCTTCTTCCTGGTGAATGTGTATGTGATTTATTCCCTGTAACCTCAGCCTAGCCTAGGATTCCTTGCCTTGGGGTGGAGCTCGGTCCCAGCTCGAGGGTGATCCACTGTTGAGCTGATGAACAATGTGGTCTAAGGCTGGGAGGTTCGTGGAAGGCCTGCACTCGGTTGGTGAATTCTATAGCCATTAAAAGATAAGTATCTAAAATATGTTTTATCACATTTGGCATAACTGTGTTGTTCATGTATCATGTTTTCCGCTGTGTAAAAGAGTTACTGTTGAATGCTATGGAATGTTTAATTATAGCAGTAACCAGATATGTTTCACTCTGTATTTTAAATGTGTTTAATTCTGTTAAATGCATGTGCTCATAAGGTCTGTACAAATTATGTAATCATTCATGTATAGAATGGTAATTGAGAGGGTTGAAAACCTGGGTAGTGAAAGGGTACACTACAATTTAGTATCAGAGCTGAGGTTTCGACACTGAGCCTAGATGGGCCAGTAGAGCGGTCTTTGGACCGAAAATGTGAAGAGAAATTGGGCCTGGAATGGCCAATTTCGGACATTGGTTGCTCCAGTGTGTCAAGTTGTTGCTTGACCGCGTTTACAAGCCAGGAGTTTAGTGGTGCAGCGAAAACCACAGCTGGTATGGTTTATGACCACAGGGAGACAGGTTTCTACACCAAGGGTGTTAGAACCGTCGGATCTGTTCGGGAGGGAAAGCGAACCCTTGCAACCGCCAGATCTGGAGAACGTGCACGAGGTTTAAAACCTTTTGATACTGCACAGGAGTTTAAACTTGGGAGGATCGTGAGTCGTGAGATCCCTATGGGATTAATCGCCAACCGTCCGAGTTGACGAAAGTTGCACAGGACTTAAGTCCTCATGGGTAGAGGAGAAGTCCAGGAGAGGCGTCGGGATATTAGAAGAAAAGAGAATCGATATCTTGCAATTCTTGAAATCACGAGGAGGGATCATAGCCATGAATCTCGGGTGGACACGTGTCAGGAGATTCCGCAGAGTCGAAAATCGGAGAATCATAATTCTCGAACACATAGAGATCTCGCCACATGGAATCGCGATCCGCGATTTCGCGACAAAATCTAGACCGTTCATTTAGTGGACACGTGGCAGAGATCTGCACCATAGGGGAAAGTCCCGACAAGGAGTGAGTCCATCGGTGTTGGAAGTTCATCGGGAAATCGGGAACCCCGGTGACAAGTGATTCATAGACTTTGAAACTCCGAACCCCGAAACCCTGATGAGAGCTTTGAGTACGGTCGCGGGGTAGAGGTCACATGGACCTGACCTAACCGCGAAGGGTTAAAGCGAAAGGCGCATCGGCATATCAGGAATCGGGATATCGGAGATTCTGGAGGCAAAGGTTTCGTGCATGGGAAAATCGCGATACGCGATTTCCCGATAAGGCTTAGGTGTGTGGGGCCACACCGACTGTCAGGAGGACAGGTGGCAGATTTATAGCAACAGGAGAAAGGACTGTTGACAAGTCAACGACTGGGACTCATCGAAGATCCCATGAGCGTATGAGCATGATATTGAAACCGTCGAAAACCCGACAGGGTAGGGTGGAGGTCATATAGTGTGGTTGTATGGTGAGGCTCTAGCCCGGCGGGCTAGCACGGACAGAGTCCATCGGAAATTGGGAAATCGGGGATTCCGCTGTCAAGCGTTTTGGCACATTCATATTTGCGAAACCCCGAACCCCGATAAGGGATAAGGACAGGGTCACGAGTCAGCGGTCACATCGGCCAAGGCTGAGCTTGGAGGACTAAGGCATATCAGAGAATCGGGGGTTGCGAGGACATGCACCTGTTGATAGCGCAAGTGCCGAAACTCCGATAGGAGTATTCACGAGAGGGAAATGACCACGGTCGGGGCGCATGGTCATATGAGTCAAGGGCTAGGCTCAGGAGGGCTAGCACGTAAAAAGGGTCATCGGAGATAGGGAATCTGAGAGGACAGTAAACCTCGACATCAGGAGTTGCGAAACTCTAAAACTTGAAGTCCCGAAGTAACTGAATTAAAGTTTCAGACACCCGAAAAACACAGAGCCAGACATAACTCAGAAAACTTTGTGAAGTTGAAATATCTTTCATTCTTGTTCGTATTAATTATGAATGTTGCAGATTGTTCATAAAGTTTAATGGCCTGACAAATTTCGAATTCAATTGCACAGTGCGTGTGTAGAGTTCAACGAAGGCCAAAACTCCAGGTAATCAACGCCAAGTATGGAGTGGGGAAGAATGCAAATTATCCCTGAAATGGAAGACGAACAAGAAGGAAAGGATGTTAACCAGGGAGTCGAAGGATCGAACTCTAATGGGCATGGAAAAGAGATGGATAAGGAAGGACATATGATGAAAATCATTGAAGGGTTACAAAGAGAGGCCAAGGAATGCCGAGCTGATAGCCAAAAGCTCATGAAATTCAGAGATCGACAAGGGAAATTAAACTTAAGATTCTTGCAGAGTCTGGAAAGAATAGAGAAGAAACTTGAGAAAGGAAGAGACTCAAGTACGACGGAGAGTCACAGAACTCATGGGAGAAGAAGTAGGTCGAGGAGTGGTAGCCGACATCACAGTTGCTCCCAAAAACGTTCCGACAGTAAGACACACAACAGTTCAAGCCCATCACCTACCAGAAAACAACAAAAATCTGGAAGGGAGGAATTGAAAGGAGAGATGAACAATATTAAACCTCCAACATTTGATGGGGAGCATAAGAAGGAGGAAGATGCCGAGACATGGTTTCTTGGCATGAAGAAGTACTTCCAGCTGCAGAATTATTCTGCTCATGCAGAAGGAAGAATTGCAATGTACCAACTGAAAGGAAAGGCATCTATGTGGTGGGATCAGTTCGTGCAGGTGCAACACATCAAAGAGAAAGAGGTTACTTGGAAGGAATTCAAGAGGTATTTCGAGAATAAATACTTGACTAAAAGATATTATGACAGAAAGATGAAGGAGTTCTTCGAACTCAAGTTAGGCAGTATGACCATTGATGAGTATGAACGAAGTTTTCTGGA